>CASHTH010000074.1:0-97515 GCA_030341885.1 Geodia barretti
GTAACCGTCGCGATCCAGCACACCCACCAAAGCCGCACAAGTCGTTCAAGAAGCCTGCTCCATCGAATTTCATGGTAGATTTCCTCCTCCCTTTTGCTGCGACCTTTATTTCCTCTCTCGCTCTCGCTAGTTTCCCAGCTCTGCATCGAGACCAACCTCCATCGAGCCAATGTCTACCTAACCGTACCCTGGCCGTGGGTCACATGATGTCATGTGACCCGAGACCTGTTGCTGCAACAGTGCATGCGCTCGTGTGACCGTTGTGGACCAGAGGAAATGAGGGCTGCCCGCTCCATGTAAATACTTCTCTCCATCACGTACCCTCCCTAATGACTCAGTAGTGCCGAGGGTGGGAGGGGTACCTACGATTCGGATGGCAGTGTTCATATTATTGTCAGATAGAAGAGATTGGAGTGAAATATGTGAGATCAATCCTGCAGTGGGGATTGTGACAGTTTGGTTCCGAATGTCTGATTAGGTGTGTCTGACACTGTGTGGTCTGTGTGCAGGTGAGGTTCACCAGATGTCTGTATGGTCCAACTCCTCACATGAGTTTTAATACCCTCCGCCACACCTCTGGCGTTTAGACGCTGCTCCACCACCAACCACACCCACCAGGCTCACGAACTGGACTGAGTTGGTGCGTTTCTAATAAATCGATTGTTAGTGTTTCTGACCTCATGTGGAAAGGACTGGACAAGATGTGGCTGGCAATAGAGTATGATTGGCTTTCATTGTGACTTTGTTGTGTTCACTACAAGTAATGGTGAGTTTTGTCTCTTCTGCGGAGACTTGTGACTGGCGAGGTATTGAGTGTAGTGGGAAAGGAGAGTGCGAGGGGCACCAGCTCACGAATGACACAAGTTGGAAGATGTTTCTCAAGAATCCTGCGAGAATGATTATTTCAGGTCTCTCTCTAAGATAAAGATACAATGTTGAACACTTTTCTGTCTGCTGTGTAGTATGCATGTCATTGGCACCGGACAGGAATTGTGTTTTGAGCAGTTAGAACATGTTACTTTGCTCTCACTGCTATGTGGGTGGTGCCTGATGTGTTGTAAGGCATTCATTGTATATCGCAACGAAGTTGAAGCTCCCAGAACGCCAGCAACTGATGACTCAGCCCGAGACTATTTCCTGACCACCCACCTATCAGCTGCAGGGGTCCGAATACACAGGTCTATACATCGATCGGACTAGCTTATCTCTAACACCACTGTCGGGTGCTTGACATAACTCGTAGCACGCTAGCAGAATTTAGCAAATGCTAAGGCGGTGAGGAGGGAAGAAGCAGTGCCCACATACTTATATGCAATCTCTAGATGTTCTCTTGTCCCAGAGACCCTGTGTGAGCAGCAGCTGGTGAGAACGCGCCACTGCTGCTAGTGTGACACCCAGGGCGCGAGAAGAAGCTATGAGACAGCCACTAACTCCGTGTCTTCTCGACTCCCTCCCAAGCTCCTGATGGTGTGTAAGGCCTCCAGTTCAATGCCGATATATGTGTACATATAGTAACATGTATGTGTAAAGTGGAAGCCGATGATGGCACATCCTTACAGTGTTCAAGTGTGGCGATATAATGGGGGGGGGGGGGGGGTGGGGGGGGGGGGGGGGGGGGGGGGGGGGGTGGGGGGGGGGGGGGGGGGGGGGGTGGGGGGGGGGTCGGGGGGGGGGGGGGGGGGGTGGTGGGGTGGGGGGGGGGGGGGGGGGTGGGGGGGGTTCTGATATTTACTAGGAGGTGTTATAGTGCTTGTATTATAGACTATCATAATTATATCTCTTATAGACTTATGACGCTCTGGGCATATTTATGTGCCGCGTGGCTGGCTAAGCTTCCAGCAAGGATTGAGTCCAAACGCGGGTCAGGGTGCGCGCACCGCGAGCTAGTACGTGTCCGATCTTAGATCGACGCGAGCAGCGGTAATGCTACGAGGAGTGAGCGGTTTGACTTGTGCAGACGATTGGCTGTGCTGGAGATTTCACCCACTGAACTGGATGCCTGATGTGAGGAAAGCAGCAGGATACGAACCTGGGGGAAGTATTCAGCAAGGAGGGCGAAAGACAGCTGCGGCTGAGGAAGTGTGGTTCGTGGTAGTGAAATCTTTTGTCGATACCGTTGTTTCGTCTCACGAAGGGGCCGAGTTTCCATGTAAGGAGTCTCTGTGTGTGTGTATAGCTTGTGACTGAGGCAAGTGAAAAGTGAGATCTGTTTCTACAGGATGTGGGCGAGAGAGGACGAGGAGTGGATATTAGATGTGGACGCAGTCATGCAGCATTGAGGGGAGAGGGGGAGAGTGACAGTGGTGAGGCGAGGAGGAGGAGGAGGGACGTGAGAGAGATGATGCAGAGGCCCAGGAACTGGAGCACCAGTGATTCAAAAGCAGCTCTGGGCCAGAGGTAAGGGTCGAGGAAGCGTGAGTGGACCAGACTGGTCAAGAACCTTCCTTTCCCAACTTCTCTCTGCCGCTCACGCCCGAGGCTGCTGCGAGCCTCCAACCACATCCTCCACTCCGTACCCGGCTCCCTGTCGCCCGTGCACGACGCCAGACTAACATGAATGGAGACATCACCAGACTCATTACGACCACCAAGCTCCACCCACGTTTTCTCCACAATTCGTCTAGTAAATCATTTCATGAGGCCATATAAACCTCACCCATGGCAATGGCTCATCTACAGTGACATACTATATAATAATCAACTTAGCGGGTCACATCAATCGTCTCAGGGCGGGCGGGGCTAGCTGATGGACTAACAACGACATAAGGTGACACGTGATTTCAGGCACAGCGTGGAGAGAGATCGAGACAATATTATAACGTTGACAGAACCCATGAAGTTCTAGTAGCTTGAGATGACGACAAGACTGACCACATACATGTAATATGACCATGGACAGCAATAGCAGTGGGCATTAAATGAGAAAAACCCTAATGAGAGAAATGTCTATGAACTGAAGCTGCCTCACCGCCGAAAACAAAACACAAAACAACAACATCCACTAAGTTGAGGAGAGTAATATAATAATAATATAATAATAATAATAATAGTTGCAGATATTGTAGGATAATATGCTCTTAAAGGGTGGTACAGCAAATAAGAGTGCTCCTTAAATAGACCAGAAAAAACCGACTTTTCGCACTGAGGCGGCAATATGAAGACTAGGTCACGATGAATTGTAAGACAGGCTAGGAATAATATGTACCAAGACAACGAAACTAACTAGCCTAGTTGATGAGCACTCCTAGTGGCCATGACCGCGAGAAAGAGAGAGAGAGAAGGCGACTAGAGAGGGATTAGGGCTGTGGAGCAGTGCGTGATCCGTTCCTGACAATAGGGGCACACCCGGTGGGCCTCGTCCATTGACTCTGCACACTTCTCGCACAGGACGCAGTGCTGGCACGGCTGGGTGAGGACACAGCGTGGAAACTCCTGACACTTGAGACACAGTGCTCCCTTCCTTTGCTGAATGCTCTGTGGAAAGGGGAGAATCCTGTCATTAGGACGGTAACGAGGTTAGTAGGTGTCTCACTGAGTCAAGGCGGTCGAGATCTCTCCTCAACTGCTGCCTCAGTCCCTCTAGTCTGGACAGAGGCAGCGACTTCAGCTCCGCCGTGTCGACTCCTGCTGCTGTCGTGGATCCAACCCGCTGTAGGTGAGTCTCCTGTAATTGTCTCTCCAGCTGTGAGAGAAAAACAAAGTCTCATGTGCAACTTCAACGTAGCTCGGTGCTCTGCCTTGACTGTCTAGTGTCTAGTGTTCAATTCCTAGACATACATACCCCAGCCAGTATAATATTAATCCTGGGTCCCGTTAAACTGTTTGTTTCGCTTTTGCATTGAGTATGTGTTTGATGGCTCCATACAAGCCTGTGCAACGAGGCACTTAAACTTTGCTATGGAGCTTCATACAGTGAAAGTTGCACGAGACTTGAATGAGCCAGGAAATGGCTCCCTCTCCCTCACCTCTTCAATTCTCCTCCGACTGCTCTCTCTCTCCATTCTGGCTCGACCTGCCACCTCCTCGGCCTCCTTCTTCCAGGCCTCGCAGGCCCCCTTGGCCTGTCTCCATGAGTCCTGCCACGAGGCCAGACTCTGCTGTGACTGACGCAGCTCGTCTCTCAAGATGGCCGCAGAGGACTCTGACTTGTCTACTGGCGACGCCAGCACCGCCCCAAACTGTCAGTGTTTGTGTGTGTGGGGGTGGGGTTTAAAGTTCATCTCTTCTTGGGCACTTCACATATGCAACTAATACAGCATCAAAATCTGATCACACTATTATCATTATGGTAATACTAGGGCCCATGACTGACCATGGAGGCGTGTTTGGTAGGGGAGGGGGACACCTTCCCCAGAGCCTGCCGGGAGCCCCTGCGACGATATCCTCTGAGGAGGGCCGTGGAGGAATGCGGACGGGGGGCCAGAGGAGTGGAAGGAGGGAGGAGTGGAGGAGGGGGAATAGCCGCCGGCTCCCATCGCATGCATGTGCTGCTGTAGTGTGGGGAGAGGGAGAGGATGTGAATTACAGGACATCGGGGTGTTTATTGTCAATCAAAGGCAGTGTGTGGGTAGTGACATTTCTCTGATAATGAATTACATAGTTCGGAGAAATTCATGAGTCAAATAATCTTCTGCCACCACCCACAAACTCCAGTTAACTGACCATTGATTGTGCACAACTTACAGTGGAACCTCTCTAATCTGGACACTAACGAGCAGAACTAGTGAAAAGGTGTCTTTTTGAAGAGTGTCCTTATTTGGGTCCACAATACTATTACATATCCTGTGTATACGACGTACTGGGAGTCCGGTGTGATGGGAGGAGGAGGAGGGGCCGTAGGGAGAGAGAGGCCCCAGGGGGGTGGAGTAAGGGAGGGGGTGGCTCCCTGAGTGGTGGTGATGGTGGTGCTGCTGGAGTGACTGCATGAAGCCATGTGCTACTGGACTCTGACCCAGGATACCTCCACTCAACATCTGCTGCAGGGAGAGAGAGAGAACACTCATCAACTCTCAAAGACTCTCTTTGATTCATGTGCAGCGGCTGAGCAAGTTCTTTTAGAGTGAATTTCAAAACTTCTTGCAACTAAATTGAGAGCCCCGTAACCAGTGTTGCAGGTAAACTGCACGACTCTGGTGGTGGCTCCATTCTTTAGTTTCTCTGCCCTTCACTTATTGCGACAAGAGGAAATTAATCATTAGACCTCAACATTGAAAACAACTCCTACTCTGATTATAGGTGCAATTGCTATAAGAGGTAGATGTATAGGAAGAGATTAAACACCTCCTGAGGGTCGTCTCTAAGAGAGCCTGAGTCCAGGTCCTCCAGGTTGAGGTCCTCCATTCCCATGGCCTCCAGAGCATCGGATACGGAGGAAGGGAGGCTGTGGGACAGGGGAGGTACCGCCTCAGGGGAAACCCCTGCCCCCACCGCCCCTAACGACAGTCGCAGCAGGTTCTGTGGGGATTAGGATGTCAACCTTTATCACTGCACACCCATCATAATATGTCTCATATGACTGAGAGTGAAGTTCATGTGTGGAGGGATGGTTCTAGAATGTAATTACACACCATCCTTACGGACTGTGCTAAAATAATGTGAGTATTCTTTAGGAAAGAGAAGATTAGTTGTTCTACACAGATACACAGCTAATAGGTGGTGGGGTGATAGCGGTGTAAGAGAGAGAGAGAGAGGTTTGCAACTCCACCTGTTTCCGTCTCTGCTTCTCACTCTCGTCCAGGCTGGTGTCTGCATCAATCAGTTGCATCTGCTTCCTTATGTACACCTATAATACCACATACACACACGAGGGAGGGGGGGGCAAGATGAGAGAGAGAGAGAGACTATATGAAGCAGGGGAAATGAGAGACAAGACAAATATTTACATAATACTCCCCGTGCCCCCTCCCACTGTGGCTCGAATGCCAACAATCATCATACACTCAACAAAAGTATGCATAGTACATGTACAGCACATGTCACATAATATTACGTAACAAATACAGTGAGAAAGCCAAATAAGTAGGGATGATGCACACCTGACGAGTAACATGTGACTCACAAATACCATGTCCAGCACATTGTGTAGAATGCTCTCTGAGCAAAGCTATAGACTGCACCGTGGTTAAGGTGCTATACAATGTGATGTAATAGATCAGATATCTGACGAATACAGTACCTGTCCCTCGTCCTCCAGGCTCTTGCTCTTGACCTCTGCACCCACGGCTCTCTGGAAGCTGTCGGAGGAGGTGCTGCCGGTCCTCTCCGGTCGCCCGATTGGCTGCGGCAGACTCTTGGTGTGCGGTGAGGTGGAGTAGGGGTCAGAGTCCAGCGAACCTCCTCCCCCGACACCCTGTGTGGTGTATGTATCATACAGAGACAGAGAGGGTCAAGAACGGAGCCATTAACACAGAGAACACAGCAGGCACAGTGAATACCTAAAGTCAAAACCTCTCTCCTAGTCTAGCCTGCGAACAACAGTCTGATGGTGTACAAACTTGCACAGTGTACAGGTCATATGGGCTATTTTCTCTCTTTACTTCTCCTCTTCATTTTCCCCTTTAGGTACAAGGCGGTCTACAAGACACACACACACATTAATTAAAAATTCCCATGTAGTAATTATACGATGTAGTACTAGAGGACTTGTGTGGAGGCATACCACAAGAGGACTAGGAGCTGTGGTCATCGGTTCATCTGTTAACTCTCTGGGAGCAGACAGTTCCTCTGGACAGAGAGATAGAGGAGAGGGAGCGGGGAGGGTGTGAGGGAGAGAAAGGAGAGAGATCGGGGAGGGTGTGAGGGAGAGAAAGGAGAGAGAGGAAATGGTGAACCCAACACCATTCAGTGACAGTGTCTGTTACAGAGAGTCCAGCTGTATAAACTGCAGACTGTCAGCCAATGTGTGTGTGGCACACATATATAATATTCTCACTCTTTACACAAGTCAATTATCTCTTCATTAGGTGAGGGGCGATGCAAATACTAGAGGGTATTGTAGGGTCCTGTGTGTGTGTGTCTTACTCTCGTCGTGGGCAAAGGCACAAAACGATGCTCTCGGGCAGTACCCAGTCTGCTGCACATCGTTACACTTGGTTGACTTGTAGATCTGCATCACAGATAACACCAGTACACACACACTCACATACACATTAGGTGAAGACGTATTGATTCAATGGTATAGTCACATGATATTGACTACATGGAGGAGAGAGAGAGAGAGAGAGAGAGAGAGAGAGAGAGAAAGAGAGGAGGGGGTGTGGGAAATTAAAAGCGACTCCCGCAATAATAGGCCAAGAATGCCTGGAGAGGACACACACGCACAGAGGCAGGATGTTGCTCTTCTCCCACAGGTGTATTAGATGAGACACATGGACGGCCTAATGGGACCAGGTGTTTGTGTATAGAGTATAACAGAGGTTCATAATATGCTTGAGTTATTCCTACAATAGAGGGTCAATCGGGCCACTGATCTGCGGTGTTGATGTAGGGAGAGGTCAATGTCGCTCTACGTGGGTCGCAGGGAACAAAGTGTTGACAGCCAACTAAGGCAGGCAGTGGGGCAGATGACGTGAAACGAGGAAAGACAAGAGAAGAAGAGAGAAAGGAGGGAGTGACCTCAGGATGGAACTGCTGCTCAGTTCTAGTGTGGCAGTAACAGCAGCCATCTCCCTGCTCACAATGACTAGGGTCTCCCCACTCGTCATTCAGTTTCACATTTGGACACGGAGTCGACCTGCCGGCCGGAGAGGGAGGACAGACACAGATCACATGATCAGTCTACAAACACTTGTATATTCAGTTACTGCCGCGTCTTCATTGATTACATGAAATTGTGTCACATATACAGTAGTAGAAGAGTAGTTTTGCATTCCCCGTGCTGAAGCTGACCACACCTACTGGTTGTATTGACCACACCCACTGACCGATATTTGAAATGTCTCGGACTTCTTCTTCTGTCTTTGTTGTTGTGATAGAAGGGACAGGCGTAACCTTGACGACAGAGGCGTGGCGGCCGTTTACACGGCTCCGTCTTGTAGTACGTCAACACAAAACTGGATTCTGTGAGAGGAGAAATACCACCATCGGGGGGCCAGCTAGTACGCACTCACAGCATAGTGGGAGGGGAGGAACAATGTATGCACAGGACGATACAAGGCAGGTGGGGAAAGGTTGTAAACAGGGGTGGCAGGCCCATTAGCAGACAGACTGCTGACAAGGCATCTCTGTGTACTCTGCCTTGCAGGGACAGACCCGGGACCTTTGTGAGTGGGTCGCAGCGAGAGAGAGAGAGATGCTGACCTTGCCAGCGTAGATCGTCCACCAGAACTCCTTTCTCTCTCTCCAGACTGCTGACCATGCTCCCAACTTCATCCTCCACTCCTGCCAGCTCTCTGATGTCATACACTGGAGACCTGAGAATATGTAGTAGAGAGAGAATTTCATTACTTCTGCAGTTTAACAGCGAACATTTCATCCACAAAATGTTGTAAAACATTTGTATTGTCCCAGCAATCCATGGAATTCTCGTTTGCTACCGAAACGCAAGTTTTTGTACGTACAGCTACACACCTGTTCTACAAATTTTATTCCCTCTCTCTCTTTTCTTATCTTGTGAACTTTCAGAAAGGCTACAGATCTCAGAGGGTATAATACCTGAGGTCGTGAGGACCGTGTGCGAAGGCACAGTGAGGTCCGTTCTTGACGCAGTAACCTCTGACATCGGTCTCATAGACACACGTACTGGTCTTATAGTATCTGAGATGGTAGCGTCGCTCTGTGTCGCCTGCCGTCCTGTGAAGGTAGGGACAACTGGGGGAGAGATGGGAGGGAAAGAGGTAGAATATAAAGAGGGGAAAAGAGAGAAAGAGAGACGGGAGGGAAGGAAGGGTGAGAGAGGGAAGTGAAAATACTCAAGCCAAGGGAATGTCGAGCCCTCTAACCCGACATCAAAGAGCGAATATGAGTGTTCCTCGTACCAGCGGACTTAACACACACAACTCTACACTCGTGATCAAATTGTGGCTGTTTTGCCAAAAGACTGGGTTTCGTCTGTGTACTCCGACCCACACACGTAGACTCACTCGTCACTGTTGGGACAGACTCCGGTGTTCTCATCGTACAGTGTGCAGTAGACGTCAGGACTGTAGTTGAAGGTTCCGTCTCTTCGCTTGACCGGCCTTCGGCGACGTTGGTTCATGAAGTGCCAGTTGAAACAGGTGAACGGCCGGTGTTGGTTGCACTTGTGCTGCAGAAACGCCTTACACTGCTCAACTCTGAACTCCTTCAGGTACCTGGGAGGAGAGAGGAGGGATGTCTAGGTCCTGCAATGAGTTGTAGCTCTGTAACCAAGGCCAGTGGTGCCTCTAGCAACCAAACATTCCCTCTCCTCCCCTCCCCCACCGTCCGTCAGTGTCTACCCCTCCCCCAGGCCCTCCTCTGACCCACTTCCCGTACCCGGCCCGACTCTTACGAGTAGTGGAACGGTTTCTCCGAGGCCGGCGTCGTGCTGCCTCCGGAGGCGGCCGAGCAGGCTCGGGGAGGGAAGCCAGTGACCTCGGGCATTCTTTCACTCAGCCTTCGCTCCCGTGCGTTCATGTCTGGCGCCCACATCTTCTCCTAGACTACTAACCAGTCACTCCACTATCTAACTAGCGTCATCACTCGAACTAGAGAGCCCGGAGAACAGCCTCAACGAGTTGGCCTCTCTTCAATGTTATTGTCGATGACGCAATCTTGATACTCTATAACTTACAGTAAACTTCGCGTAAACGGTTTTGTATTTTGCGCATGCAAAAATTTATTAATTTTGCGTCTGCGCTTACAATGCGCGTGCGCTTATATGTCACTAGTGGACAGATGTGTCCAAAAATGCATGAGTTATTACAGGAATTCCTCCTTCAGCCTAACTGCTGTTGTTCAGAAAGCAGAGTCGTTAGATCGAGGAATAACTGGTTCGTAACCAGCATTACTCAGAACAGGATCCTTACGACCAAGATAGGCTGGATTATCCACCAAAATCTCACCTCCTGCTTTTCCTCCATCTCCCATTGGTTGGACTAGTTCGTACACTACTGACTGAGTGAGGCTCCTACAATCATCAGAAGACAAAGCATTACAATAATTGATGATTGATGAAGGATTCTCACTCAGTGATGGTGGGTGTGGCAACAGTCGAGACAGCCGGAGAAGTGTCAGTCAAGTCTTCTGATGGTAGCAGTCCTCTTCCACTGGAAGTTGATTCCCTGGTCTGTTCATGGCCCACACCCCTCTCTCTGTTTCTAGTAGAGTAGAACCTATAATTTAGAGCTCATCTCACTTACAATGGAATTACTTGTCTGGCAAGGTATATAACTCATTATCCACTCTCATTAATGTTCCTTCTCTCTCCAGAATATTTCTGCTGCTGTAGTCACACCCGTCTAATAATACAACATTGTATTAATATAACACGCACTAATCATACCTTTTCATATTATCATTCCTTGGGCGAGATAATCTGCAAGTGCAAGAATCATTGGGAGTGTAACTAAACGAATATGTGTGTATATACATGTATCCGTTGTGGATGGCCCAGCAGAGGCCTACACCAACTATCACCAACACTGCCACAGCTATTACTGTTCCAGCAGCCGTGGAGACTGCGATACCGACTGCTTCCCCAGAGGAGGAGCTCTCAACACCTGTCTGTGGTGGCAGCTGTTGAGAGGGGTTGCCCCGTGGAGAGGGTGTGGGACTTGGTGATGATGATGATGATGTCATCATTGTAGCTGTGAAGTTACAAGACCATAGAGTGCAGACCCATAAGGGCAGTGGGAGCACAGAGCATTTTTTCTCTGAGACACACACTGACTTTTGATGGTATGTATTGCAAATCTACTCAGTCCAAATTACCGTCACTGAGTGTGCAGCCAAATAAACCAAGGGTCCAGCATGCTTCTCGGAGAGCACTACTTGACTCATAGTCATGGACCTGGAAGTAAAGGGTCTTGGCCAGAATGGGTTGTGGTAGATTTAGCATTGTAACTTCGCCATTAGAATCAGGGATGTAAAACACCTGAGCAAATATAGAAAGGATTCAACTTCAGATTGTAGTAGTCTTTACCTTAGGGAGATGGTCGACTATCACATCACTGTTGTGAGTCTCAGAATACTCCAGAGAGAATGCTGTTACGTATGATCTAGTACTAGATCCAATACCATATCCACCTAGCAGCATTCCATGTATGATCAAAGGCCCAGTAAAATCAATGGTGATATTCTGAGGCAATATGTTGGTTCCACTGCACCAGCAGTATATATCGAAAGGAGAGCTAAATGAGAAGATTTCTTCAGCAGGATAGACAGGTAAATAATTGGATACAGCAACGTCGTATACGAGCGTAGGGAGCGATCCATGGACCACTGGGTCAGTGAGGTACCGAGTACTCGGACAGTAGTCTGACACGGCATACGGAGGAGTGCAGTGAAACATTATGAATTGGTGTATACCGCCACTTACTGAGCGTTGAAGAACTGCTCGCGATAAGATGTAGCAGAAGAGCCAACACACAGAGTCGTTCTGTTCTCGGCATTTTCTCCGCGGTGATATTTTGCGCACGCGCATGCGGAGAGTGAAGGTATGTACGGAGACAGGCTCGTAGCCAGCATTGCTCAGACCATGATTAGCTCCGCGGTGGTGCAGCATCTTCACGCGAGCGAACAGTAGACTGCGCATGCGTATATAATATTGCAGCACGCTAAAACAATAGTAGTCCCTAAAATGGGTTGCTTTGTGACAGCACACTAGCTAAGTGACTCATTTGGCAGTAACACAATGTGTCACTCACTCCAGCATGCAAATATACCTATTCACACAGCAAAAATAGACGTTCACTGGGAGGTTCCAGCCACCTTGTCCAGCATCATTTTGACTGCTGAGATCTGTGGTCCAGTCTTGAAGACTGTGGACAAAGGTTTACAAGTAAAGAGCCACAACAAATATAAACCACTGACTGTAATCCTTCCCTGTATAGCCCCACCTATACAGAGGAAAGTGGTTGAAATGTGAGCCGGTACGTGGTACTGACATACCAGTCCCAGCATCCCCTCAGGATTGGTGAGTGTGGTTTTGACCACCTGAGGGTAGAGCACTATGATATTGTTCATTTCTGCCACTCCGTTGTAACCAGCGTGGACTGCAAACACATCTCCAATAGTACCTCTGAGAGAGAAGGCGACAACAATGCCAATAATACTCATGAAGCTCTGGACCATATACATACCTTCCCTGATAACACCCGTGAAAAGCAATGTGTAGTCTGCAGGCTGCACACAAAAACAGAGAGATAAACTGACAGCACAACTATTAAGGCTCGGCTTTACCTGCTCCCTCCCGACACTGTGTCGGGACATAGACATATCCTGTGGAATCCATCGAGTACTGTCCCGGACTTCCACCATTGAAGAATTCCGTCTGGTTAAACTCCAACATCTTAAAAAAGACAAACAGTCGGGCGTTCAGCATACTAGAGTTAGGGTTGTTGACTTACATTACTAGCATTCATCTTGGAGTTGTCTGCATACGTGATGTCTTGGTAGATGAACTGGAGCATGACAAATCCAGAGGGGTAGTTACAGTTGTCAATGTATGGAGACCTGTACACGTCACACTCATTTCCATAGTCATTAGTCAGCTGCAGCCAAACTCAGAGATTTGAAATATTTTGCAGTAGAATCATTAGCTAGTTAGATACCTGGGCATGCTGAGCAGGGATCGAATAGTTCTTGCCAATATTCGATACAAAGGCACTGTAGAAGTCGTACAGTTTATTCATTACCTCTGAAAAAAGCAATAAACGGATAACATTTCATTGATTTTCTCCCAGTAGCTACCTTGTTTAACAGTAGTGTCCTTTGTTCCTGAGATGAGGAAGACTCGGCTCTGACTCAGTGATGATGTCGGATCAATATTCCCGTCTTCTCCTGCCTGTTTGGCAAAGTCGACCAGTTTAGCAACATCAATAAGCAGTGGCGTATTGAGGCAGGTCGTCAGGGCTACCGACAGCGAGTCCTGAGCGCAGTAATAAGGACCTGAGGACAAGGAAAAGACGTGAAGACACTGCAGTCCAGAAAGACAAAAGTCCAGATATTAGAACGTTTTACTGACCTCCTGCGGTGACCCCAGCTCCACGCAGAGTCGCAGAATGAGCCATGTGAAACTGTACGGTCATAAAACCTCCGGAAGAGAGCCCAGAAACAGAGGTATCGCCGGCCGTCACATTGTATGTTCCTGCAGACAGGCGGAGAGATACGTAGCTGAGTGACCAGCTAGAAATTTGAATTGGCAGGGTCTACTCACTGAGCGGTGGAGTCGCCGAAATAGCAAGCGATAGGCTGCAGAACACTAGCTGGAACACAGACAAGGTCTGAAACACGGACATTCTAACCAGGCGCACGTGGACTGCAGAAAGGGGGCGTGGCAAATGAAGATGGCCAAGCTCCGTCTCTTGCTGTGGATCTCGCTAGCATTGGGCTCTACTGGCAGTTCATCAGTTGATGGTCACACGGAAGGAGCTGCTAAGCTCGGTGAGTTCTGGTATTTGGCACGAACTGATCGACTAGCTAGCTATCACTTTTAGAGTCTTACAATGTGGACGCCGGAGAGACGTCAGTGTCGGGCCTCTCCTCTGGGGCTTTCATGGCGGTCCAGTTCCACGTCTCCTTCTCCAGCACGCTCAAGGGAGCCGGCATCACCGCGGGGGGTGTGTAGAGCCAGCGGGTGAAATGTTTGCCATGTTTGGGTCTTTCAACGCTACAGGTCCGTTCTACTGCGCCGAGGGTCTCATTTCCATAGCTGTCAGTAGCTGTGCAGTCACCCCTGCACTCATACCAGTAGCTCAGCTGGTGCTCCTGACCAAGTCAGACGCTGCTTATGGTTTCATAGATTCTACTAGTTACCTGGAGAACAGTCGAGTCTTCCTCATTTCAGGAGCCAAAGACACGGTCGTAGTACAAGGTTACCAACTAGCTAGCTGCTACCAGTGTGTCATTTTCACCTCTCAAGATCTTCTTTCTTGTCAGGTGTCATGGAGAAACTGGATGAGTATTACTCTACTTTTGTCAAGAGTGAGAATATTGCCAGAAACTTTTCAATCCCTGCAGGACATGGTCAGGTAGGAAGACCTCTGTCGTGTTAATGATAGTTTGACTCTTTGGAACAATTCCATCAGTTGTCCAATGTATATGGGAGCAAGTGTGGTACTGCCACAGTTTCCTCTCCATACATCATCAACTGTGACTATCCCTCTGGTTTTGTGATGCTGCAACACATCTATAGTGACATCACATATGCAGACGATAATGCCAT
Source organism: Geodia barretti (assembly GCA_030341885.1). Classification (NCBI taxonomy): domain Eukaryota; kingdom Metazoa; phylum Porifera; class Demospongiae; order Tetractinellida; family Geodiidae; genus Geodia; species Geodia barretti. The sequence goes on from CASHTH010000074.1 coordinate 14,345, forward strand.
GATCCCTGAGAATGTGAGGACATTTCTTAGTTATGGCAACGATTGATGCATTCATATTTTAGCTGCTGGAGTTCAACCAATCAGAGTTCTTTGCTGGGTTCCCTGGCTTGGTTTCCATGGATACCACAGGCTATGTGTATGTCCCAACACAATGTCAGAAGGGATCGGGTAAGGATTGAAGATATATTGAGAAGTAATGAAAGAGTTCTTATTAGCCTGCAGACTCCATATTGCATTCCACGGGTGTCGTCAAGGAAGGTATGTATATATGACCCTTGTTTACTCCAGTATAATAATAATGATTATTGAGAAATAAACGTTTCAGAGGTACTATTGGAGATGTGTTTGCAGTTCACGCTGGTTACAACGGAGTGGCAGAAATGAACAATATCATAGTGCTCTACCCTCAGGTGGTCAAAAGTACACTCACCAATCCCTATGGCTGCTGGGACTGGTATGTCAGTATTAGAAAAGGACCTCTGAACTAATCATTACTGAGTTTTTATGATAGGTGGGGTTATACAGGTCCGTTTTATGGTAAGTGATATTGGGCGATCGACTGTTTGTACATATGTGGTGTGCTGCATTAGGTGTGAAGGCAGGTCTGCAGATGGCAGGAGTAAAGAAAATGTTGGACAGAATTGCTCAATCTTGAATCAAGAACAAATCTGCGCATGCGCAAAATGTCCCACGGCGGACGGAGCGAGCTATATAGCGTCTGCGCTGATCGTCAATCCATCACTCCGCTGCGGCTAAGAAGATGGAAAATCTCAAACTATTGTTGTGGATCTCTCTAGCACTGGGCCATGCAGTCATAGTCGACGGTAACACGGAGAACGCTCCAACACTCAGTTAGCTCTTGAATACACATCTCGGACACGACGCGTTATCCTTGCAGAGTCTTACAATGTGGTCGCTGGAGAGACGTCCGTGTCGGGGTTTTCCTCTGGAGCTTTCATGGCGGTCCAGTTTCACGTCTCTTTCTCCAGCATTGTCAAGGGTGCAGGGATAACTGCGGGAGGTTAGAGCAAAGAGCGTAAAACACGTTGAAGTTTTTGCAGCTATTTTCTCCATACAGGCCCATTCTACTGTGCGGACGGTTATTTTTCTTTGGCTATCACTAGGTGTACGTTCAGTCCTATATTTATACCAGTGGATTATCTGATGGCTCTGACCGAGACATACGCCACTAGTGGCCTCATAGATCCCACTAGTAATCTGGAGAGCAGCAGAGTTTTTCTCATCTCTGGAACCAAGGACATAGTTGTAGTGCCAGGTAAGGTAGCTATACAATATACAGTGCGTTTTTTTCCACTCAGCAGCTTTTCTATCCTGTTCAGGAGTCATGACAAAACTGGAAGAGTATTACTCTAATTATGTCAAGAGCGAGAATATTGAGATTAACTTTTCAATCCCTGCAGGACATGGTCAGGTAGGAAGACCTCTGTTGTGTTTTAATTATAGTTTGACTCTTTGGATCAATTCTATCAGTTGTCAAATATGTATGGAAGCAATTGTGGTACCAGCATTGTGACTGCTCCCTACATCATCAACTGTGACTATCCCTCTGGCTTTGTGATGCTGCAACACATCTATGGTGACATCACGTATGCAGACGATAATGCCATGATCCCTGAAAATGTGAGGAAACTGTTAAATTTTTCGCTGCATGTGCTGCACTCACATGGGTCTGGGGACACGTTCCATGGTATGGGTTGCCAGAAAAGTTCCTGTTGAAATTTAAGTGGGTCAGAGTTAGCTGATTCCCCCCACCTGGCAGCATTGGGGCCTCACTCACTAACATTCCATGAGAGTGTTCCTCTACCTAAGCATAGGTGTGAACTGCCTTTGAAGGACTCTGTAAATAAGCTAGGATCAACAAAATCAGCATCTGGCCAGCGAGGCTAATTCAGAGTCCTTTCATTTCTGTAGCTGCTGGAGTTTGACCAATCACAATTCTTTTCTGGGTTTCCTGGCTTGGTTTCCATGGATACCATTGGCTACGTGTATGTCCCAACACAATGTCAGAACGGAGCAGGTGAGGGGCCAATAGTCTCAGGGGCTAATCTATAATATTTCTCTTTAGCCTGCAGACTGCACATTGCTTTTCATGGTTGCCTTCAAGGAAGGTAGAGAAGACTTAGTTCCTGACTCTAGCATGAAATTTATTAACTTATTATTCAGGGGTATGGTTGGAGACGTTTTTGCTGTCCATGGTGGTTACAACGGAGTGGCTGAAATTAACAATATCATAGTACTCTACCCTCAGGTGGCTAGCAACATTCTCATCAATCCCTATGGCTGCTGGGACTGGTATGTAGTAGTGAAAAAATGCCTGTGAACTAACGATTATTGTCATTGTAGGTGGGGCTATACGGGACCATTGTATGGTAGGTTATATTGTGCATGCTATAGAACTATATTACGTGTATCTTGTTGAATTAGGTGTGAAGGAAGGTCTGCAGATGGCGGGGGTAAAGCGAATGTTAGACCGAATTGCCCAATCTTGACTTGTGCCAGCTCTGTGTGTTACGTAATGAACCGTAATGGAACGGCAATAAATGAATCTGCGCATGCGCTATGTTTCCAATAAACGCACTCCATCAGAATTGCAACATGTCCGGCAATTTTCTCAGCTGTCCGGACGTGGCGTAAGAGCATCTTCTGCGATGGAACGCTGAATAAAGGAGCGCTGCGGAGCTAGAGTAGCGAAATACATAAACCATATGCCACCATGACTCGGCCAGCTGGGCTGCGCTCCGTGTCGCTGTTCTCGCCTCAGGCCCGCGGCGTCCTCTCCTCGAGCTCTCTCCGTCTCTCTGGCAGCTCTCCTGCCGCTGCCATCACCGAGGACACTGCTAATGGTGAGTGTTGCATCCAATCCGCTCACTATATAACACTAACTACTGATAGGAGGGACTAGTGACGTGTCCGGATCTGTTGCGGAGGAAGTGAGGGGAGCGACAGCCTCAGAGTGTAACTCGTGTCACGTGACATTTGCCGACAGAGCTGAGCAGGTGACCCACTATCATCTGGACTGGCACAGATACAATCTCAAGAGGAGATTGAGGGGTTTTCCCCATGTTACCCAGGCAAAATTTGAGGAAGAGGCTGGTGAGTTACACACCTACATCACATGTTAATCACATGACTTTGAGCTCTGGGCAGGTGACCTTTCTAGTATATCTGGTTCAGAGAGTGACTCGGAAGACTCGTGCGAGGCCACGCCCACCGACTCCGCCCACCAATCAACCTCCTCTCCATTCGTCTACTTCAGAGCGGACGGCAGTGCCACTGGAACAGTGTATTCTGTCTATAGAGTGATCCTTGCTGGAGGAAAGGTGGGAGATTACTACAGTCTGTGGGGAAAAGCTTCGATTAAAACATATTTTGTATGTAAAATGGGTGTGGACTACAGTCCCTGAATGTAGACCATTTGTCATCACTTTGGATGATGATGATGACAGCGCCAGTGCGTGGTCTTTCATGCATATACCTCTGCAGAAATATGTGTCAAATGAGAGGCTGGTCCCCTCCCTCCTCTCCCTCTCCCTCCCTCCATGTTGGGTGATCCTCATGAGAGGTGGTGGACATTTCGCCGGAGCTGTGTTCAAAGGGTAAGTGTAACTTTAACTTGAGAGCATAAAATTTTCCATGAAGAAGTTAACGTGTGAGTTTGTATGTACGTATGTTGTGTGCATGTTGTACAGGTCCAGTGTTGTAGCTCCACAAGACGTTCCATCGCTACACAGTGAGAGCCAAAAGAGGCACTTCGCAGTCTCTCAGAGACAACCAGTCTGGAGGACACGGTCCGAAGTGAGCGAAGGATTTTCAGGAAATCCAGTAGATGTTTACTTCAGCAACGTTTGGCTAGTCTTGTACACTCTGCTAAACTTGTGCTCTGAACACTTTCATTTGGTGCATGTCATTTCATTTCCTCTTGATGTGTTGGCAATAGATTCACTGTGTGTGCAGGTCTGCCGGGGCCAGTCTACGGAGGTACAACGAGTCAGCTCTGGAGCGAGAGGTGCAACAGCTGCTGCAGTCCTGGGCAAGCCACCTCAGGGAATCCACCGCCATCTTCATCAGAGCTCCCAGGACACACATGACCACGTTCACAGGGGGTAAGACCCCGCTCGTTTCCCGTCGACGACCCTCGGGTGAGGGGAATCCCCTTCCCCACACGACGACCGACGTTCAAGGAAGTGAAACGAGTCCACGCGTGTCTGGCTTCTGTTTATTACCATGGCAACGTATCCAAGAAGGCTGTTGACGATGGAAACTGTTTCCCCGGAAATGTTAAACAAATCTGAGTCGAACGTTGAAGCTACTAACGATACAAACTGTGACGAGGTGAGGGTTGAGAGAGAGGAAGAGGAGGTAGGAGGTGAGAGTGGTGACTGTGGTGATGATGACAGTAGTGTGGATGATGAGGGTGGGACACAGGGAGAGGGAGAGGGGAAGAGGAAGAAGAGGAGGAGGAAGAAAAAGAAGGTGGAGAAATCTTGGAAGGATGGTAAGTGTTGAAAACTATGCTTACTAACTGACTCTCTCCTCCAGTTCCTCTGTCACCATTCCTGGCCCAGCTGCTGACAGTATGTGAGAGAGGAGAGGGAGAGGTGATGACAAGTGTACTACAAAACCTCAGCATTTCCCCCATTACTGAGACCACACCCACTACTAACGAGCTATCAGGACAAACTTCGGGACAAGCCTCGTCGTCTGGTGTCCTGAACCAGTTGTACGGTGGTGTGTCTGCACTCCATGTTGCCTGATCGGAACACGGACACCCTCACCTCGTGCAGCTCCTTCTAGAGCATGGAGCTGATCCCTGTCTCAGGTGATCTCATGCTGACTGTATGGAGACTTGTGTGTATGGAGACTTGTGTGTATGGAGACTTGTGTGTATGGAGACTTGTGTGAATGGAGACTTGTGTGAATGGAGACTTTTGTGTATGGAGACTTGTGTGTATGGAGACTTGTGTGTATGGAGACTTGTGTGTATGGAGACTTGTGTGAATGACTGTAAATTTTAAAAGTGAACGAGATTACCGTTGGAAACTATTTGGGCTGAAGAGCTTTAGCTATTACCCACTTATAAACAGCTCCTCTACCAATAGTTGGCATGATGTATATACTATGTAAATCTCACCCCAGGGACTCAAGTGGGCGTGTCCCCTACCTGGTTTCCAGGGATAAATCTGTGCGGGACAGTTACCGAAGGTTCATGGGGCAGTGGCCGCAGTTACACGACTATTCTCAGACCCAGATCCCCAGTCCACTCACCGATGACATGGAGAGACAGAGGAGAGAAAAGGTCAGGAATTTATACTCATTTTGTTCAAGATTATGCTGCAACTATTTCACTCTCATTGTTCATTAATCCTTAAAATTTAGGTGAGAATGCAGCAAAATTTGTAGTGGTTTACTAACTCTGTGGCTGCAGGCAGCAGAGAAGAAGAGGGAGAAGAAGAAACAGGCAAAGAAGAAGAAGAGCGAGGAGAAGGTGAGGGAGGAAGAGGCGGTGGTTGCTAGGAGACAGGGGGAGACTGTGCAGGGCCTGAGTGAGAGAGAGAAGAGGGCCCTGGCTGCCGAGAGGAGACTGGCTGCACATAACTCCGCTGACAGCTCAGTTCAGAGGTAACTGGTCTCTCTCCCTCTCCTTTGTGAATGATGCTACTGCATTTTCTTTGCAGGGCTGGTGTGTGTAGCTGTTGTGGGCGTGGTATAGCAGGTCTGGTTCCATTCCACAGACTCCAGTACCACTACTGCTCCATGCCTTGTGTACGAGAACACAGAACTAGACTAGAGAATTCATAATAGTCGGTCATTTCAGCTAGCTTACTGTCTATTATTTTAGCGCACGCGACTGTCTTTCAAGTTTCGCATGCGGTAGCGGAAATTTCGGGTCAAGGTTCAACCACGCGAGCGTGCTGCGCACCATTTAGAAATAAGGAGAGGTTTCTGGTGATGTCGCAGCGAGCGACAGCCGTGGCTGCGGCCAGCCAGCGTCAGGAGTACGTGCAGCCAGAACAAACACAGCAGGTAAAGGTAGAGTAACTTCGGTAGCCGGTGCAGTTCTGTACATCGTACTGCATATGTGCAGGTTTCGGAAAATCATCTGATGCCGTCCTCGCTCCGCCACGTCCCAGACTGGTTCCAGCTGGCCCCGTTCCAGTACAACCTGAGGTTCATGATTGCATTCCTTCCAGGGGCCCTCCTGGTTGCCACGGTCACCGGGAAACTGTAAGCCAAGCGCCTCACTAGCAGGAGTAGAGCATCATCGTTAGTTTCATACCTGGTGGTGTGTGCAGGATGATTGGTGCCGTGGTACTTGGTGTGGTGCTGTCTCTCCTCTTGCGTTCCACGGAGCAGAAATTTATGTGAATACTGTACCCGTACCTTCCACATTTAGCAATGTATTATGCTGCAATGTTTCTCTCCTCTCATGTCTCTCTCTGTCTCCACTCAGTGGGATGGTGGTCAGTATAGGACACGTCTTTCTCCTGGCAGTCCTCAATGTGTACTGCATGGCTCCTCTCGTCTGGTGAGCCAGCTCTCATCCTCCCCAACCTCTCTATCTCTCCCTCCCTCTCTGCAGGCAGTCCGCTCTGAACATTCCCCTCTTCTTCCTCGTCCACTCATTCATCGCTACCTCTGGTACATTACCTTATAGCACCCAAAAATATTTTAAGGAAAATAATGTTCTCTAAATGTTGTGCTATTAGAGTGAATACTGTATGGCTTGGAGAACACCTTGAGTTTGTATCAAAATTTTTCTCTGTGAATGAAATTTCATGAACAGGGACATTTTGTATGACAAACGCTATCTTTGACACTTAATTCTTTTTTCACTTGGAAATTTCTTGCTGTAATGATCTTCCTCCCAAGGGTTGTGGTGGTTGATGCAGGATCCAGAGTTAGTCAGACAAGACCCAAGATTCATCCTTGTGAGTATTTTATGGCCTCATGAATTATTCACGACTTACAGACCACACCCACAGCTGGTGGAGAGGATGCTGTTTGCCACGTACCCTGGAGTCTCCATCGTCATGGTTACGTGGGTGTGTGCCATGTTGTTTGGAGTTACGTACATTCCGGTCTCTGTTGCGGTTGCTGGGTGAGTTCCCCGCTGGCCCCGCCCACTGACTCTGCCCACTCCCCCTGCAGGGTGGCGTCTCTAAGTCTCTTTTTGTCTCCGCTCAAGTCTTCCTTTGCCAGACCAAACACTCCTACCAACACTGGTCAGCTACAGGAGGTCTCGTTCCCGTTCTCTGCAATCCCATACTTAAAGTTTCTGTTCCCATAAACTCATACCTAGGTCTCCAAAACACCTCTTTGTCAGTTCTCATAACCAGCAGCTACTTGTGTCCATATTGATGCAGGAGTGATCCAGCACTGGTCTGTGGCTCTAGTGTACATATCTCTGGAGCTGACCGTTCCTTGTCTCATCCACTTCACACTCCTCCACGACAGCTCTCTCTTCAGCTGGCTGGTGAGTCTTTCACTGAAGACAGAGGCTCGTGTGAGAGAGAGAGAGACAAGTAGCTGGAGGCTGGGGTGTTAAACTGCTCATATCTCACATGATTAGTTCAAGACTGTAAACTGACTTGGTGGCTGTTTAAAACTCTAAATAAGGGACACCTATTCAGTGTGTCAGAGGCAATCTATAGAGTCCTTTTCAGATGTTTCACTGCATCTCTCTCTCTCTCTCTCTCTCTCTCTCCCTCTCTCTCAGTGTCTCGGTCTTCTAGTTGTGACTCCGGTATTCCTCCTGACGCTGCTAGAGGCCCAGAGACTTCTCTCCTTCCTGCGTAAGTCATGTTAGCCGTGCATATTTTAACCCTTTTCTGCCTGGGTATGTAGACGTGGGGCCGACAGCTGTGCTGGTCCTGAGGTGTGCCACTGGTGCAGTGGTAATGGTGAGCACTACGGTCTACTAGAGTGTGTTTCCAAAAAAGGCATGACTGTTTCTATAGTGCTGGTGTAGTTTACAACACGTCAAGATGTGAGCAGTATATATCTAATGCTTCCCCTCATTTTTGCATACAGTATGACTCTTCATGAACATACACTCTCCCTATCTCTTTTGTCTGTCTGTTAGTGTCTGCTGTCTGTGATGGTATGGGAGTCCTCGTCCCTCCTCCCTCTCCTCCTCATCCCGCTCTCCTTCACCGCCCTGGCCCTCGTCTCCTCTCTTGACTCCACCCCCTCCCCCACCACACTCACTCTGGCTCTGGCCACTGCATTCTTCTCCTCTGCCACCTTTGCCTTCCTACCATGGTCCATCTCGTATCCCTCTTCCTCAGTCTACTCCTTCTCTGGCTGGGTTCACAATAATTATGTCCCAGTCGCACCCTGCCACTTTGCCGTGTCGCAAGGATAGAATCCATTTCTCTCTCAACGGCAGGGGCGCGACGCGGCACAGCGCCAGAGGGCAATGCGACATATTATGAACCTTGCCTTACTGTAGCTTCTTCAACAAATTCTTTAACCGTCCTCTCTATATATAGCCACACCTTCTCGCTTCTCTCTCTACCACTGAGCCTCGTACAGCTGCTGATATGGTGCATCACCGTGGCAACCGTTGCTATGGTTACATTTCACAAGCGGGTCACTCCTGTCGTCTGGATTCCCTTCAACATCGGTAATAATATCATTCCCTCATCTCTCATTGGTGTGGACGATGATGTAATGTTTTTCTGCAGTGTTTGTGGTACTGGAGTATGTGTTGAGTTATGATGGAGCTTACTCTCATCTTCTTGCCCTGACCACTGCCTCCCTCGCTGCTCTTCTCTTCTGGAGGTTGTTTCACGAACCTTGAACCTCGCTCTCTACCTTCCTTCTCCTCTCGTCCCTTCCTTCCTTTAACTCCCTCTGAATCATACAACATTGTGATTAATGATACGTTCACATTTAGGTCTCCCAGCTCCTTGAAAGTTACACAGAATGTTATGCACTCACACAATACTATCAGTTTAAAGTTAGTTCTCTTTCTCTCTGCTGCAGGCTGCATGTGGCAGGGTACATGTCTCCCGACATTTGCCTCCTCCTCTCTAGTCTCCACCTCACCAAGTTATCGCTCCTCCTACCCTCCTTCCCACCCTCTTCCCCCTCCTCCCCCCTCACCACCTGCGTCGCCCTCTTCCTCCTCTCCTTCCTCGTCCTCAGACTCTCTCTCTACCTTCCCCTCCTCCCCCATCTCTCCCGGCCAGGTCAGTAACTCCGTCAGTCCACCAGTAATGGCTATATAATCTCTCTCTCTCTCTCTCTCATCAGCTGCTTATCTTCTGTGGGACAATGGTCAGTGGTCTCCTGCTGGAGTTGACTCTCTCTTATCTCCTCTCTGGCTCTCCTTCACCCACCAACCTCCTTCCTCTGCTTCTCTCATTGGTACTACATATGTACATCTCACCATCTGTGAATGAATTAGGCTCTCCATCTGCCTCCGTCTGCAGTTGCCTTTTGTGTTTTGGTCAATGTTGGTTCTCTTGGCTGAGTGTGTTGGTGTTGTCTGGGTATATTGTGCTACTTTTTCTGCATGGCTTATGTCAACTGTGCCTCTGTGTGTCTGCTGTTATCGCTTAATCCCTGCCATCTCTCTCTCTCTCCAGCCACCATAGCAGCGGTGACAGCAGTCTACATGAATCATGGTCTGGACTACATCAGGTCCAGTGAGACCGGCAGACTCTCCTACTGTCCCCCTGGCCTCCTCCTTGTCTCTCTCCTCCTCTTCTTCCTACAACCTCAGTTTGACCTCTCCCAGGTCTGAAGCTGCACTATCACAATACGTCGTGTTGTCCCCATCGTGTAGTGCTGCGTCGCATTGCGGCGAGACAGTTCATCATCACAATGTGGCAATGTGTCCATTTTTTAACCCCTTACCCCTTAGTCAGTGAATCCCTGACATAGTTAGTGCATACGATTCTCTACTTCAGATGGTGGAAGCTGTAGCCATTGCCCTGACAGGTTCTGAAGATATATACCTTCTGAAATGACATCGGCCGCATGGTATAAAGACATATAGCCTCATCTTCTTATGTAATGTAAATAATCTCGTAATGACAGGGGACAACTCTTGTCTTGGGCCGTTCTCGGAGCAACTGTTCTCGTCGTGGTTGCCATGGTAACAAACGTTCTTGTTCCCGTGGCTACAACTGTTCTAGGTGGAACACTCGGTGCCATGGCAACCAGAATGCTAGTGAGTAAAATTTTTTTTCGTCCCAATCGTACTGTGCAGGGGATCTCCCTCCTCGTTAGCTTGTGGCCACGCCCCCAGTCTCCCTGGGGGGTCTGCTGTACGTGATGATAGGCGGAGTCACTGGGTGTCTCCTCGGACGAGCTTATACCACACCCACCACCCGACAGGGGCGGAGCTTTCTTGACCACACCCTGTAAAGTCACAGTTCATGTGATAATAATGCGTTGATTTACTGATTTGCAGGTTTTTCGTTTTGGTGATAATGACAGGGGCTGGCTTTATTGGGGAGTATATTACTGCCCCTCATATCTACATGCCCAGTAGGTCACCTGATGATCATGTGATGTCATGTGATCCCTCACTCCACGTATGCAGGGAGCAGTTGGTTTGACAGTGTCTCTGTTCCATGTTCCAGACTGGGAATGGCTGTGTTTGGCAGCATTGCACTCACCTTCAGAGTTAAAATGGTAGGAAGAGAGGGAGGAAGAGGGGAGAAGAGAAGAGGGAGGAAGAGGATATTATTTGTGTCCATGTTGTCCTGCATGCAGAGTCAGTGTGGAGAGCAGCCGTATGTCTCCATGGCAGCCAACACCAGCTGTCTCCTCTTCTTCCTCTTTGCTCTGCTCAACCCACTCCATGTGCAGTATGAGATATCGGTACGTGCAGAAACACAATCCAACCTTGCCTGTTCACCCCATCTCTCTCTCCCCCTCCTTGCCCAGGTTGTTCTGGTGTCTCTGGTTTTCCTACTCCTCCAGCCAGACGGCTGGCTCCTCCCCAGAACCTCCTCCATCTTCCTGGCTCCTTCCCTCGTGGCAGCCAGTCTACTCCTCTACTTCTTGGCTGGTTCTCGCATCATTCCCAAGACCGTCTCAGCCTTGAGCAAAGGATCTTCAATCTTCCTCGCCAGTGAGTCCACCAGAGAACAGATATGAAGCGATGAAACATTGCACGTCATTTTCGAGAACCTCTTGCGTGAATAGCACAGTAGTGCACTGCTGCAACTTCTCTCTCTCTCTCTCTCTCTCTCTTGCTGCAGCTCGTGTGCTGGAGCTGCTCTGCCTGGTTGGCTCGCTCCCCGGTCAGTGTGTGTTCCAGTACTACCTCTGGACCGGTCGCAGCCTCCATCTCTCCGTTCCTCGTCTTGTCCTCTTCATCCTCCCCAATGCCTTCCTGCCCCAGTTCGGAGGTGGCCCCTCCTCCACCATACTGGGCATAATGGGGGTCCTCAGCTTCTGCCTCATCATGTTGGGGGACTATTCCAGTCTTAAACTGGGCTCCTAGCTTAACGACAATTAATTAACTCTTGTGGTGTTTGTAATTTTATGAAAAATCGTTCTCGTTGTTAGTGGATGAGGGTAATGAAGGCGAAACACGAGCGTTTGTTCAAAACAACGGTTCCAATCTTGAATAACACACGTGCCATGATCCCCCGCTCTCAAAAAGCCCTGACAGTTGGCCTTGCCAATCAGCATTGCTATTGTTGAAAGTATTCTCCGTGAATCGCTGGTTTATGTACGTGATTTGCAAAAGTCTGTGGTGAACCATAATATGACAATACCTGATAAATGCACACAAAGACTGAACTGGACACACTTGAGTCATAGTCCACTGTATGATAGTCTGTGAGTCTGGGAGACTGCTGGAGTCGAACTATGCATATCCTCCCTGGGTAGAATGGGAATGGGAGAATGGGAGTCTTGGGAATAGCAGAATGGGAACGGGGTACGTGGGTATTACAGGGTTCACTTACAGGGAGGTGATGGTATGAAGTAATGGGAATACCAGAACGGGGAACGAGGTATGGGATTACAGGGTTCACTTACAGGGAGGAGATGGTATGAAGTAATGGGAATACCAGAACGGGGAACGAGGTATGGGATTACAGGGGCTCACTTGAAGAAGGGGAGTATATCCTGAAGAGTGTCTCTGTCAATGTCTTTCTTCATGATGGGGTCCAGTTGATGACGTCGTCTCTTCCCCTGAACCACGCGAGGCTCGGTGCAGAGTCTCATCACCACGCGTAGGTAGTCCTGTAGCTTCTGTCTCCTCTCCTCCACCAACTGAGCACTCTGTGGACAGAGAGAGGAGGGAGAGGAGGGAGAGGAGAGGGTGAAGCAGAGGAAGATTAAAGAGGAGAATTGCTTGCCTTGTTGCCGAGGGCTCTCTTGGGAGGGAAGTGGAAAGAGGCGATTTCAGGAATACACTGTTGGAGCTGTTAGTGAGAGAGAGAGAGAGAGAGAGAGAGAGAGAACTAGTCAACTGGGTGAACTAACAGTATGTCGTGTATTTCCATGGGCTGCAAATGTCGTGAATCTCATGGATTTTACGGTACATTGAAAGTAGGAGTTTTTACGCACAATTGTGAACTTGGTTCTTTGTTACATTCTAATGTCTGACTACTCTCTGACTACCTGCTTGTGAAACTCCCTGAACTCGGCATACCTCCGGTACACGTTCCATTCCTGGTCTCGGATCCTTACAAACACCTGGTAGATGTGGTGGGCCTCGGGGCCACGCCCTCTTTTGATGACCGACGGAATCCACACACTCACAACACTAGCAAGAAAGGGGTTAATTTTACAAACATTAACCCCATTAAAATTAACTCCTTACTCTTGGCTCTCGTCGGTAGTCGATGGTGGTGGGGATTGTGCCCTGGTTACCACGGGAACCTGAAGCCCCGCCTCCTGGATGGTGTTAATTAACTTGGTGATGTAATTGTCTTTGAGAGCCAGGTCTCTTTGAAGACGATCATTCAATTCCAGTAGCTCACCGTGCATGTCCGCCATCTACATTACATCATCACAATAACGACTGTGACCACACCCACTTAATCATGTCACCAAACCTCGGACAACTTGTTGTTGGAGGGGGTGGATCCAGGTGGGCGTGGTCTCGTTGCCACGGTACCAGATGACAATAGCTCTTCATCTTCGTAGGTAGTGCTGTTTTCTGGAGACATGACAAGCCCATCTGGTGAGGCCAATAAGGAGTTAATTAGAGGGGCTTACCCACGGTGGAGTCTCCAGGTATGGGGGTGGAGTCACCGAACCTCAAAGAGTCTCTTCTCTGGACCATCATCTTCAGCTGCTCCTTCAGAATGTCATTCTCCCTACAGTCAGACAGAGGAACGGGACACCAATGGACGGAACGAAAAGTGCCCATATTAGTGAGGTGTCCTTATTTCGGGGGTTAAAAATGCACGCATATAAGTATCGTTGTTGGGGAAAGGAAAGGTGTCCTTATTAGAGAGGTGTACTCGTTTTAGAAGTGTCCTCTTTATCCTGTACCCTCCTCCCCTCACAAACCTCTCCAGGGCATGTTGGGGAAGATGAGCAGACTGGAGACTAGTCAGTTGGGTCTGAGAGCGGGTCAGCGCCGTTGCCAGGCGATCTCTCTCATCCCTCACCATCCTCAGGTCCTCCTCCAGCTGCCTGGGGGTGGGGGGACATCAATGGTTTTACTTATGCCCATGTGTCTATGAGCTACAACACACCAGAAGCGCGGTAGAATAAGTGATGGAATATTATTGCTCCGCATTAGACTAAATGTATGGGAGATCCGCTTATACACCCCTATGTGACAAATACTCTTTACTTCTCTCTATTGTATCCCCTTTTCTCTCTGGTCACATAAAATGACTATATAAAGAGCCGCTTTTGCGCACTTTTTCATAACGATGTCTGTCAGCGCACCCGCTCCAGATGGATCCGGACCCTCCTCTAAGTTTGTGTAAGTTACTCTATAGAGATTATTAACCCTCGGCACGCATGCGCTAGAGGGTTATAGTACTTGGTTCGTAAGTGTGTCTGTCCGTCTGTCTGTTACCACGTTTTCTGCCACCACGTGCAAGAAATCGGCCAAAGAGCGATAGTAACTGGTTCAGTGCTACACTGGCTTCATTTTAAAAAGGCGATTTTGATATAACTTCTGCATTCAAAAGTTATGGCGTGAAAGGCAAGTGAACAAGCCAAAATGCAAATTAGCACAGGCTTACCTCGACCGCGTCCGCTCGCTCTGTGTATCTTGAAGGCACAAGAAGTCACAACGAAGGCCATGTATCGACTCCCGCATGCTATCTACTACTGTAGCTAGCCCGCGTCAGACTCTCCGTGAGCAACTAGCGGGATAGCTACCACGAGTAAAGGCATATAAAGCCCAGCCCATCAATTAGTGGTACCGCGCATGCGCAGTTCGCCAAGGGTTTGCACTTTAGTGCTTTTCATTGATTGAGCTACAATTCACAGAATGCTCAAATCAACACAACACCTCTCAGAATACCAAATCTCAACACCTCTCAGAATACCAAATCAACACCTCTCAGAATACCAAATCAACACCTCTCAGAATACCAAATCACACCTCTCAGAATACCAAATCACACCTCTCAGAATACTAAATCAACACCTCTCAGAATACCAAATCACACCTCTCAGAATACCAAATCAACACCTCTCAGAATACCAAATCAACACCTCAGAATACCAAATCTAACCACCTCTCAGAATACCAAATCAACACCTCTCAGAATACCAAATCTCAACACCTCTCAGAACACCAAATCACACCTCTCAGAATACCAAATCAACACCTCTCAGAATACCAAATCAACACCTCTCAGAATACCAAATCAACACCTCTCAGAATAACAAATCTCAACACCTCTCAGAATACCAAATCAACACCTCTCAGAATACCAAATCTCAACACCTCTCAGAATACCAAATCAACACCTCTCAGAATACCAAATCAACATCTCTCTCAGAGTTTCCCTCTTCCGCTGATTCCCTCCCACCCCGCCCCCTCTCTCACTTGTTGGCCTCATCCAGTTCATCTTTGGTCTTCACCATAGCCAGGAGAGCTTCTCTCAGCTCCTCGGGGGACAGAGTATGGGACGACGAGGACGAGGAGGCTTGGAGAGAGCTCTGGACGTGGGTGAAAATGTGTAGAGAATTATTAGTTAACCATTTAAACATCTATTGGTTTGCTGAACTCATTCTATTACTGCTATTTACCACTGCAAATGGTCTCCGTCAACAGATTCCCATTTTCAAACAGATTCACACTATCAGTAGATCTTACCAGTGGGTGTGGTCTGGGGACGGAGGGGGAGGAGAGAGTTGCCGACAGGACCATGGCTGTTGCCGTGACGGCAGCCTCTGCTTCGGCCTCGGAGCTGCTCTGGTTCCCGAGCACCGTATCCAGGGCAACGAACCTCGGCGTCTCAAGGTCAGAGCCGAAACTAGCCAGACTTGGGGACGAAGACAGGTTGTCAGGTGACACGCCCCCTGGCAACAGGGCCACGCCCTTATCTTCTATATCAACCACACCCTCTTCCTTGTTTGGGGTAAACTCGCTGTCACTCTTGGGGGTGTGGCTCAAAGGCTTCTTTCGTCTCTTCTTTCTCACTATACTTTCCGCCACATGACCTGCATCATTAATAATTCATTAGCTACACAACTCTAATAAAAGCTCACCATTCTGATTGGGTTGAACATCGAGGAGTTTAGAGGCGGGGCCAGAGGGAAGGGGTGTGGCCTCAAGGGAGGTGTCCTGAGTCCGTACTGGGGTGTTGAGGGAGTCTGAGTCCAGGGAGATGGAGAACAGAATGGAACAGAGACCGGCAGCCATGATCGGGAGCATGCTGCTCCTCTCCTGGTCCAGTAGATAGGAGTGAGGCTCATACAGAGACCTACACAGGGGGGAGACACGATAACTGGACAATTTGGCAGCTGGGTAACAACCCAAATACATGTAGAATTGCGCCAAATGGGCCCACGCATTGTGCAAAGTAACTGTCAAATTTTGCTTTACTGTATATACAATGGCCACTGGTCCAAATGAAAAGCACTAAAGTGCAAACCCTCGGCGAACTGCGCATGCGCGGTACCACTAATTGATGGGCTGGGCTATGTGTAAGTATGCGTTTACTCGCGGAGTAGCTCGCGAAGAGTCTGACACGGGCTAGCTACAGTAGTAGATAGCATGCAGGAGTCGATAAACGCCCTTCGTTGTGACTTCATGTGCCTTCAAGGTACACAGAGCAAGCGGACCCGGTCGAGGTAAGCCTGTGCTAATTTGCATATTGGCTTGTTCACTTGGTTTTCATGCCATAACTTCTGAACGCGGCACTTTTACAAAAATCAGCATTTTAAAAATGAAGCGGGGTGTAGCGATGAACCCGTTGGTGTCGCTATTTTTACCTGTTTGTCGCGCGTGGTGGCAGAAAACGTGGACAGACGGACAGACAGACAGACGGACAGAACAAGTACTGTAACCCTCGCTGCACATGCGCGCCGAGGGTTAATAAAGGGAGAAAACATTTTACGGTGTGAGAAAGTGGACACCTCCAGAATATGTCCATCTATAATTACAGGGGCTCACTCTAATTTGGTGCTGGCAAGAATGAGATGGAGATATGTTTCTAACGTCCTCTCGTTGATGGCAGCTCGAAGCCACGCCCTCCCCCGGCCGAGATCGGAGCGGACGTTAGTGAGATGAAGAAATCTCTGTGTTTCCTCGGGACTGAGGCACAGCTGGGCCAGTGGCCACAGGGAAACTGAGGAGAGAGGAGGGAGAGGAGGGGAGAGAGCGGAGAGAGGGGGAGAGAGGGGGGAGAGGAAGTACAGAAGCAAATTGCTTGCAGACTTGGACAATAATTGTCTGTACTCACAATACTTATGTGTTATGCACAGAGCAAGAACGTTGGTTTCAGTACAGTATACCTACTACCTTGGTAAGTGTGTTGATGGTATAGCTATATGGTGTATGGGTGTATTCATTGATGCACTAGGTCAGCAGGCAACACTTTGAGGATTCATTGATGCACTAGGTCAGCAGGCAACACTTTGAGGATTCATTGATGCACTAGGTCAGCAGGCAACACTTTGAGGATTCATTGCAGTGGATCAGGTTACCTCACTACCTCTGATGTGGTGGTTGTTTTCGCTCTTCCCCAGACCAGCCAATTGCCTGCACAATAGGCAAACAGTTCACACTCTCCCATCACATACACTTGTTATACAGGAGATAGAGGAGTGCAGTGGTCTTAAGTAGTCTAATATATCTATGGTTTACTTGAGCGGTGGCTTGCTTTTCGCTCGTTTCATCCCGTGGAAAAGTACCGCCTCCCATTCCACGCACAGTGTCGCCACCCTGAACAGTGAGCGGAGACAGTAACCGGTCGCTGAACGGACAGTAAGACTACGTACCTCAGGTCGGTCTCTGTCGCCAGCTCTTGCCTCGCTCCGAAGTGGATCTGACACTGCGTGTGTGAGAAAAGCAGAAGAAGGGAGGGTTAGCTCGGAGAGAGAGCTCGCGCGCGGCTCCGTCTCTTGCCTGTTTGACGGCGTCCAGAAGTCTCTGCTGCAGGTTCTTCCGCGCCATGGCTCCTGCTCCCAGCGCAGCTTCCTCGCTTTCTTCCATCTTTCTGACTTGACTTTCGCCTTTTCGAGCGATGATGTCACATAATTACGTGCCCCGCCCCCGTACCCTGACCACACCCACTTACACGCACACGTGGACTTGGGAAGATGGCGGAATCAGGAGAACCAGAGACGACAGTAGACAAGAGAGAGAAAGAAGAGAAAGAAGCCAACTCAACGACAGAAGAAATATCCTTCAGATCTCTGGTAAACCCGGCGATTTGTGGTGTGGACGAATTCGCAACATTCCATCATCGCAGGGGGTGACGGAGGTTCTGTGCGAGGCGTGCGCGGCCCTCAACTGGACAACTCCCACAGCCATTCAGAGAGAGAGCCTTCCTATCGCTCTCAAAGGTGTGACCAGATGTTGATAGACACAATATTGTATTGTGATGACGTCATAGGGAAGGATATCATTGGTCTGGCTGAAACTGGGTCAGGGAAGACAGCTGCCTTTGCACTGCCCATCCTCCAAGCTCTTCTGGACACTCCAACGCGGCTGTTTGCTCTTGTCCTCACACCTACCAGGTTGGTCCAGCTAACCAGTCTCTCCTTACTTGAGAATAGCGAGGCTGCAACTTGGTCTTTGCTTGGCAGGACCTCGTGTCAGTGTGTGCACTGTTCCATTCCCATACCCAGAGAACTGGCATTTCAGATATCGGAGCAGTTTGAGGCCCTGGGCTCTGGGATTGGAGTCAAGTGTGGTACGTTGTTTGGTTCCGTGTGGTGCCGCACCCCACCCCCCTCCCATACCACGCAGCGGTCATAGTGGGCGGGGTGGACATAATCACGCAGGCGATGGCACTGGCAAAGAAACCCCATATCGTCATAGCAACCCCTGGTCGCCTTGTCGACCATCTGGAGAACACGAAAGGTTTCAGTTTGCGAACCCTCCGCTACCTTGTCATGGACGAGGCTGACCGGATTCTCAACATGGACTTTGAAACTGAGGTATAATGCTGCTGATCAGGACACAATTACAGAGGTGTCCTAAAACAGTCTGCGTCCTGAAGTGATCAGGACGAGGTTTGGATGTGTCCTCATGTCCTGAAATGAGGTTTGGAAGTGTCCTAATGTGTGTGAACTACTAGGTTGACAAGATCCTGAAAGTCGTCCCGAAAGAGAGACACACCTACCTCTACTCTGCTACCATGACACGCAAGGTGCAGAAACTGCAGCGAGCCTCTCTTCACAATCCCGTCAAAGTCGAGGTGTCCAGCAAGTGAGGCGGCATGGTCCACGTAGCGATGATGTCATTTGTTTTGTTACCACGACGATAGGTATCAGACGGTGGAGAAACTACAACAGAGTTATATTTTCATACCCAGCAAGTACAAGGTATGCAGTCGACCAGCTCCTTGTGTGATTGTATATAGCAGCTGCAAGTGTCTCTCTATTTCCCTCCCTACAGGACTGCTACTTGGTCAGTATTCTGAATGAACTAGCCGGAAACTCTTTCATGGTCTTCTGTGGCACCTGCAATAATGTCCAGAGGTAAGATTTTTATCTCCTCACCTTCCCTGGAAATTTGGTTCTGGTTCCACCTCAGGACAACCATACTCCTCAGAACACTGGGTCTCCATGCCGTTCCACTGCACGGGAAGATGCCTCAGGTAACCAGCAGTCTCCTTCTCTTGCCTGCCACTGTCTCTCATCCTCCTCTCAGCCAAAGAGGCTTGGAGCTCTGAACAAGTTCAAGACCAAGTCTCGATCGATTCTGGTCGCTACGGACGTCGCCAGTCGTGGTCTTGACATACCACACGTCGACGTGGTTGTCAACTTTGACATTCCCACCCACTCCAAGGTCAGTCTGGTCTCTGTTGGTCTCCAGTGGTACCTCACCCCCCCCTCGACTGGTCCGTAGGACTACATCCATAGAGTGGGGAGAACTGCCAGGGCTGGGCGCTCCGGTAGATCAATTACCTTCGTCACTCAGTAAGTTTCTCACCTCCTTGTACAACCATAATAAAACAACCATGTTTAGCTGTTTATTCAATGACCGCCAATTTTACAACATAGCCAAAATTGCTGGATTCAATGGCTGGTAGTTTCATATGCCATATCCTATGACTGTATGTGTGGTGCAGATATGATGTGGAGCTGTACCAGAGGATAGAGCAGCTGATAGGGAAGCAGCTGGCACTCCACCCCACAGTGGAGGAGGAGGTCATGGCACTAATGGAGAGGGTCACCGAGGCTCAGAGAATTGCCAGAATGGTGGGTGTGGCCTAATCTGCCCACTGTGTTTGCCTTTCTCGCTATCTATCCAACTCTCACCCTTTGTATTTCTCCCTATCTCGCCCCAAACTTTGCCTTTTCCTCCATCTTGCTCCTAACTATAGTCTCTTTCCTGTTCTGTGTGTGTAGGAGATGCAGACGGCACAGGAGAAGAAGAGAGAGAGAGGCGAAGAGAAGGGGGCGGGGCCACGGAGCAAGAAGAGGAAGAAAGAGAAAATTGACACAACTGAACTCTAGTAGTCCATTCATTCCATGTCTTCATCTGTTGGTCTGTGAGCTGGTGGCAGTGAAAACTTTCTTAAAAACTGGAAGGCTGTATCTGGGGCGTTCAGTGCTATGGTTTTTGTGCTTTTTAGCGAGCAAGTAGGGGAAACCCCTTAGAATATCACTTAGAAAAGTATTCACAGAGGTATATTACAGTGGACTAGATGATGGTGTAGCTGCCTATAGTGGTGTAAGGAGATGGTGTAGTGCCAGTCTGAGCTGCTGAGCGTCGAGTTCTCTGAAGTGAGTGACGTCATCGTCTCTATCGAGACAGGTCTGCAGGTCCCTGACCTCTCTCTCCAGAGTCTGTCTCATCTCCCTGCCCAGTTGCCCCGACAACTGGAGACACACACACACACACTGGGCAGTGGTGTGGACGGTGGGGAATGCCGACTTACCTTAGCTCGAGCCTTGTCTCTGGCAGATGAATTATCCCTCTCTCTTGCCAGCGACTCTGCCAGCATCGAGAACTGGTCGCTGTAGTACTGCAGAGAGAGAAATGTTGAAGAGCCAGGCCAAGTTGCATCTCACACAACAAAGTTTGACTGTATAGCATGCCTACACAAAATGTTTCATGCAAGTTGCCATGCCGACCTGTTCCATGGCCTCAAGATCTCTTCTCAGTCTCTCTTTCTGCTGTTCCTTCTTCTCCTTTGCCATCCTCCTCACCTCCCTCTCCCTCTCTTTCAACAGCGCCAGCCCGTCTTCAAACGCTCGTCGAAACACTAGCTCCTCGTTTGTCCTCTTCTTCTGCAGCTTTGCCTTGAGCTCAAGTTCATAGTCGCGGAAGTAGCGTCTTGCTCGGGCCGTCGCTTGTCTCTTTGTCTCTAGTTTGGCTCTCACTGCTCTCTGCTGAGCCCTGGCCTCCTCCTGACCTCTCTGGGAGAAATGGCGACAGTGTAGTGATCTTGTGTGCTTTGCAATACCTTTACAGTAGGACACATAAGGTTCTATGAACAGTGGGTGTGGCTCACCAGTCGTCGGGTGTGGTCAACCTCTTTCTTGAGAGACTCCAGCAGTGCTGAATGCTTCCTACCCATGGCCTCAATCTAATGGGACATAATACACCTCAATTATGCTCTCTCTTCAAATTTTGACAAACTTCAAGCAAGCTCTAGCCCTAGCATGACGGTAGTACTGAGCAATATTGTGGAGCTGTGCACCATGTCTCACTTGTTGGTCCACTCGGTGAGGGTGTGAGGGTGTGGGTTTGGTGAGAGTGGTGATCTGCCGCAGCTGCTTCCTCCACAGGTCCTTGACAGTCTCCATGGAAACGGGGCACACTGGGAGACTTGCTTCCACCACAGGGAAAAGGTCAGAGGTCACGCCCACTAGGAAACAGAAAGTACAAAGGAAACTCTCTATGCCGGACACTTAGTTTGCCCCTACTCTGAACAAGGGACACTCATGTGCCCCATATTCAGAGGCTCAACCAATGACATCAATGTTATCCTCACATTTCTTCTTATCTTCTCTGCTGTCGTCTTTAGCTCGGCTGCTCGCTAGTGTGCCTGACCTCTGACCTCCAGGCTTGACGCCACGTTTCCTGCTAGGTTGCCTGTATACACCAGTCATGGTCTTCTTCTGTCTACAGCGAGACTGGCTAGGACCAGCTGCCTCCAGGTACCGCTGGTAGAGAGAGCTCAGTATATCTCTCCGTTCCTTCTCCCCTGGGGTCGGGGGTCCAATTTTCCTCCCCCCACTTGGGGAGGGGGTCGGCTCTGGTGTCGACGATACAGGTGTGTGGTTCTCCTCTGCAGTCCCATTCCCAGGATCTTGTTCCAGAATAGAATTGGGATTTTCAACCTCTTGCTCCCTCAGTGTGTTGGTCAGCGTGGTCTCACCACCCTCTTCTTCCTCAGTGTCTTTGCCTGCCTCAGTACAGCTGCTTGTGAGACTCTCAGAAGGAGAGGCAGATGGGAGAGGGAGAGGAGGGAAGGATGAGGGTTGTTGGACACGCGCAGGCTTTTCCAGGGGGAATGATGTCACGCTGCAAGATGTTACTTGAAATAATACTCTATGCTAAAAATAGATCAAGTAATACCTGGGTGGTGGAGGAGGGATGCGTGACCTGGAAGGGTGTGGTCTGGGTGTACTATGATGGAGTGGGGAATTGAGCAGCCGAGTCTCAGGGGGTGGTGTAGAGGGTGTGGCCAGTTGACCTTTGCTTGACCTCCAAGTGGAGGAGGAATTGTCAGTGCCGACTCCCTCCCCAGTGGGCGGGGCTGTTTCCGATTGGTCGATGGTGCTCGGTGTGAGAGACATGATGGTAAGGGAAGGAGGGGGTGTGAGGTGGTAAATGTGGACAGGTGGAACTGGGCGGAGCAGCTCAGCTGTAGAGTTCGTCGAATACGAACTAGAAAAGAGGGTGTGGTGTTGGGCGGAGTCTCCGATTTCATCCTGCAGTACTATACCGAGACCTGTCGGGGACTGTGGACACGGTTGTTCTTCATGCGTAGCGTCTACTTGCCTTGATCTGGGAGAAGGTTGGAGGGATGATCATCGTCATCAGTAGTAGTGTCGCGATCGCGATGAAGAGACTGAGGATCTCTCCTCACAGTAGGCACGTGAAACAAGACTGAATAGTTCAGAAGATTGACACACAGAGAGACGAGGAGAAAATGTAAAGAGAGAGAGTGTGTGTATGAAGATAGAAGAATACTAGCTGATAGGCAGACTCTGCACTGACCTGAGAAGATGTCCAGAAGGTTGATGATGGTGATGGGGTCTCTGGACGCGAGGTCTCGGCCTCTGATGTGCTCCAGTGAGACGTGCGGTGCCAGCTGCTCCGAGAAGGCGTCCACCACCGCCTGACACCGCTCAGCCTCGCTCTCTCCGCCCCCGGGAGGCCGGGCCCCCGTCAGAGCCTCGTAGAGTTGGCCGAACAGCACGGAGCCGCACTGCTCGATGCCGTGTACCACTCGTGGGAGTCCTGCCTGTCTCAGCAGAGTGTTAGCAACACCAGTAACTACAGGGAGGGAGAGAGACGTGTCAAAGACGTGCCTACGACCCCGTGTGCCTCCATACCCTGGCTTGACGTCGGGACGTCCATGTTGTTCAGAATTCAAACTTCCCGGCTTCAATGCCAAATAATGCGCACCAGTTCTATTAGATGCACACCAGCACCTGCAGGCAAAATGTGGCAGGTAACGGTGCTGTGTCCTAGAGCGAGAAGATGCAACTTAAAAGTGACTCCGAACACAGTCCTCCTGCAGGTCAGTCCAGCTAGAGCTCTAGTAGCCTAGTCACGTGATACGGCCGTGTAAGCTCAGGTCTTGGAGCAAGCTTGCAGCAAGCAAAAGCTCGATCCAGCTCTATACACCATCAAGTAAGTGGGGATGTTGAAACTGGCCTAACGAGAGGGTTAACTCTCAATTACCAGACACCATGGCAAGTTGTTGGACCTCTCGCTGTCTCTGAGGTTTTCTGGCATTCCAAACAATGGGAAGGTGGAACTTGTGGTGGCGTCGCGACCGAGATCAGATGGTGAGTGAGTTCTGAAGGCCATAATTCACCAAGAAACTTGTTGCAGTGAGATAAAGAGCATTGCAACTTCATTAATGCATGCGTATGATGGGCCAGGCGAGACATTGCATGCACTATTCACCTGAATACATTGCATGACTCTCATATCCAATGCAGCAAAAATTGTTGCCTTTAACAGTTTTTTTGGATATTCTTTTTCCCTTCTGAGATGGTGAGGTGGTGGTGGCAGTACAGAATGTGGACGGGACAAGATTCCAGTCCTCATTCCATTCCACTACGTCACTCTGGGACGTGCTGATTCAGCACAAACTTGATTCCAGTCCAGGTGGTATGGAACCAAGCCTGTCGTACATGAGGCAAGAGGTATGTCATGTGAGCACATCATGTGAGAGTCACATGACCACTGCACTCCACAGGTGAGTGGGGAGAAGTCTCTGAGGACTACTCAACTGAGATCAATTGGTCTCTCGTCAGGCAGGGGCCTACTCAGGTGAGGGTTTAGTGGATTATGTTGGAAGAGAAATGGAGAGAGTGAGGAGAGGGAAACCAACAAGTGAGAGAGTGGGTGTGTTTTTCTGCAGACTTAGTCATCGCACAGTCAGCCAGTCAGAGGAAGATGCAGAGGCTGCTAATCCAACCAACACGAGAAAACAAGAAAACACCAAGGGAGAGATTAAGAGTGCCTCACAAGATGGAGGAAGAGAGGAAGAGGGGAGGCTAGACAGGAGAAGTGAAGATGGTAACGAACCTCGTAGAAAGCCTCCGCCCACCTGTGGTGTTGCCAAGGATACGACTGAGGGAGGGGAGGAACTGCCGTATTTCCCTGCTCACCCGATCAGCTACTTCCCCAGAGAGGAAGACGAGTCCCCCGGGGGGCCAGACAGAATGGAGGGTGTCGAAATATCAAACTCTTCCTCCCATTTCTCACCGGACCCCCAGTCATCTTCAGGAGCTGCCATGGCCCTCATCAGTGGAGCTCTCCAACAGCCACACAACTTCCCTCCTGAAGGTATGTATACGTGACATACTGTGGTCTCTGGCTCACCAGTTGTGTGTCAGTGGTTGCAGCTCAGTTGGAGGAAGTTGCCTCTTCACCATTTTCTCAGGTACAGAAAATGGTATGAAAAATTTCCAGCTGATTTTCGATCTTTAATAATTTTGAAATCTTCCAGTTTGCAGGTGTTATGAGGCCACACCCTCTGGCTCCTCCCATGTCTAGACCTCAGCTACCAAAGGTCTATGATGTAAGACCTAAAGTGCTAATGAACTAATGAATATTCATGAGTCCTCCCGCAGGAACCTTGCCATCGAGAGCGAGTGGTGTACAGTCTTGATGATCCTCTGCCCCTTCCAGCTCATGGTGTGTGTCTGATTCCCATACCTCATGTTGCCACACACCCATTCCCATACTCCACTCCATTCCCATGCAGATGAGGTGTCTGCAAGTTTCTTCGAACACACTGTGACCGATATCCACGTGATTCACTCTGACCTCAAGAGACAGGCGTGAGTCTACATTCCAATCCACATTTTTTCTATTCCATGTTGGAATGGAACTGGACAGGTCGGCATCGGACGCCCCACTGATGACGAGGGCCATGAGAGCTGTGAGAGACGAAATGAGACTGGAAAAGTATGAAAAGGTGAGTTGATCGCTACCATGTGTCGAAGCTGGTCGGTCCACCCACATGACCTCACTCTGCAGAGTGTGGTGAGAGTTTACTTCCCTGATCGCTGGGTCCTGCAAGGTTGCTTCAGACCTCAAGAGAGCTGTAAGTCTCTCTCCGTATCTATACCAGTATTATACAACCTCCCCTTCTGCCCACCACACTACTATGTACCAACTGGTTGGCTGGCACTGCAGTGAAGATGCTGGTGAACTTCATTCGTGAAAATCTCGCTGACCCAAATGTCAAGTTCCATCTCTGTGAGTTCTTTTTCTGTCCGCGCTACCTCTCACCCCTCTCCTCTTCTTTCAGACACAACTCCACCAAAGAAAGTGTTGAGAAGTGCTAAAATTACGTTTGCTGAGGTATATACAGTATATTCTGTATACAATGACCGTGTCGATGTGATTGCCTTGTATTGCGGCTGTGTTGCTAGGCGGAGTTCCTGCCGACAGCAGTGGTGTACGTGGGCGTGGAGGACGGTCAGCCACACCCCACTCTCTCTGACTCCGCCCTCCAGCAGGCAGCTTCCTCTCTTCAAGCCGAAATTGTTCACCAAAAAAACAGGTTCTTTGCCCCACACCTTTCTCTCTACCAAACAGATAACCTATACTCTCTCTCAACAGACCCCATACAGAGAAGCACCAGACTGTGCAGCCACATCCAGAGAGGGGAGGCCCCTCACATCTTCCTCAATCTCTCCCCTCCCCTGTACCTGGCTCCTCAGGTCAGGCCAGGGTTGGTGGTGGTGCCTCGCCTAGCAAGCTGCCCAAGTGGTTCAAACAAGGTATGTGAACTGTTGAAAAGCCCTGTTAGAAGTGCATGTTTGGTATAAGGCTGACAGTGAACTACCTGCTTTATATCTAGACCTCTTCCATTTACTGCAGGTCCCAGGTAGATCAGGTGACTTTGATGAATCACATGACTGTTATCACATAATCAGCAATCATGTTCATATAAACACAATTATTCCAGAGTATTGTTCTCAGTCAAATGAGATGAGTGGTGGGCCAGACTCCTGTCTCTGGACTCCGCCCACTGGCATTGGAGGGGGCGGGGCCATTGCAATCCCCTGCATCTGCAGAGGCTGCTGCATGCTCATTGGTTGTTGCCCCCGCAACGGCTGCTGTTGGTTCAGCATGGTGTGTGTTGGTACGTGATCCAGGGGCTGAGTGGCAAAGTTGGCAGCAGGTGGCTGGTACAGCTGTGTTAGGAAATTAAAATCCTTGCTACATCTTAGGTACAGTGAGGTACAGTCAGACGAAATGTTGAGAATACTCAACTTATTAATACACAGTCTAACTGCCATTAATGCTGAGGGAAAAGAGCAAAAGTTATTGTACAAAATCGACTCACTGATAAAACTCTCCAGCCATGTAAGCATGTGTTCTACTGACCTGTTGTTGAGGAGGTAGAGAAGTCAGTTGGTGGGAGGGGTCATGCACCTGTTGAAAGTGGGCGGGGTAAGCTCCGCCCGCTGCCACACCCATCGACTGCTGGACTGGTGCAGTCATGGGAGAGCGTTGCTGGGGAGGAGTGGAGGTGGGGGAGGGGTACAGATGTGCCGGTGGGTGGAGACTGGACGTGGAGTTGTTTACCCACAAAGAACTGTCGCCATGACTACCGGGGGGTGGAGCATGACTGGGGTCAGAGTACATAGCATGCTGAGGGATGGTGGGCATTGTTTGGAACGTTGGTCCAGTAGGGGGTACGGGATGGTAAGGAGGAGGGAGAGAGAGTGGTCTTGGGTCTGAAGACATGTTGTGATCCAATTTGGATGGAAGGGGCGGGGCCTGGGCAGAGAGAGTGGGATCATGGAGAGCCAGCGACTGGAGAGAGAGACCAACGGCTCCCGAGGGTTCCATGGAGGCAGGGGGCGGAGCCACCGGCTGGAACTGGGGTATTACCACTGGTTGAGGCCCCACCTGAAAACAACATCAGGGAACACGATATGAAAACTGGTTGACTATTCCGAAATACGTGTGTAGACGATGATTTCCACATGTTGATGCAAGCACCGTGCTGTGTTTATGTACATATTAGTCGTTGTTGCAACAAAGAGGAGGTTTCCATATGAAAAGACTCAACTTGTTTGCTAGCTTTCTTGTTCCTCGCCACACAAGCTAGCGGAAGCACACACACATAAACATTCTAATTTCTTGTGAGTGGGTGCAATGCACACACGAGCTTGAGTCAATATTTTAACCCACCTTGAGGCCTAGAATGGAGAACATCTAAAAAGGACCTTGTAAATACAGTACACCCCTCTCTACAAATAAAATTGTTCTGCCCCCATACTTGTACATTACTGGGACACCTCTGAATAAAGGACACTTTCAAAGTGCCCACCTGCATCTGCATGTGGACCGGTGAGGTGTCGCGGAGCTGTCTCTGGATGACTTGCTGTTCCTGCGCTATCAACTGCTGTCTCTCCTGGTCCCTCTGTAACGCCAGCTGCCGCTCATACTCCTGTCGCTTAGCCTGTGGTAGTCATGGAGACGGGTCACGTGACCACCACATGAGAGTCATGTGACCTCACCCACCTGCATGTTGTCGAGTCTCTTCTGTTGGAGTGACTGTTGGTACATCAGCTGCTCTTGTTTCTGCTGTCTGAGGAGAGCCAGTTTCTGCTCCATCTGCATTCTGGCCAGTAGGGTCTGCTCTTCTTCCTGCTGACGGATCTGGAGACCCACAGAGATGATTTGGACCTCGAATGCAAACAATTTGCAGCATGCACATGCAATATAGGCCTACTGCAGAGGACTAATTCCGGATCAAATGTCATTTTTCCAGGGAATTCAAACTTATGCGGGGAATGGTCTTAGAATAGTGCAGCTTCAAAGAACCGGACATTCATAGTGTAGGCGGCACAACCACTCTTTGCTGCTTATTTACAAACAGCGAGAATGTGACTAATACACTGGAAATGTGGTAATTGTCACAAATTAACTGCATTAGAATGGCATGCATAGAATTTGGAGACGAACTACAATCCATAAGATGTACAGAATACCATGACTACTGCTGCCATTGCAAGGAATGACTCACTCTATCCTGGTGCTCCCTCCTCATGGTGTTGAGAGCAGCTCGTGCTGTCTTGGCCTCGTTTATCTTATGGAGCACCTTCTCCTGGTGAACTGAGGAGGAGGATGAGAGAGAGAGAGAGAGAGGGGGTGGGGGGAATAAAGAGGTGTTAGTTAACTGGTGTTGCAGTTCCGAGAAAAGGGGATGTGGGTGCCACCAAGTGAAAATGCCACCTACACTGCCAAGTAAAAATGCCACACTACACCCACTGATATGGAGATGGGGATCCACCAGCTGGTCCAACATCCTGTGGCCTGTCTCTGTAGCCAACACACTTTCCTACTGGGTCACATAATTATTCATTGAAGGTCATCACTTTTGTAGTGGCAGGAAACTGCAAACCAGCTAACTTTCCATTCTGCCTTAACCAACGTTCCATATCCACTACCTCTTCCTTACTCCTACAACTTTCATCAAAACTCGCCACCCATCTTTCCAAACCAGGCAACTTTCAGTGTACTCTTCATTCCTAACTAGCCATGTTTTTACTCACAGCTAGAGACACACCTTGCTTTAAGAATGACATTTGCCAAAAACGTGAAGTATCACATGATGTTATGTAATATTTCGTAAGGCAGGGCTACGAACTCTGCATGTCCATGAACCAAAACAGATCGTTTGTGCACTCGGCAAAAATGAATCAGTATATACAATCAAGAAAGACAACGAACGCTCAATAAAACCGTTTTCCTCTCGTGAGGGAAGGATCTGGGTGTATACAACATGGAGCTCACCTTTCTGTTGCTGAATGGCATCAATCTGTTTCAGTAGCTGAGGATGAAGAGCGTTCAGAGTCTGGTAGAGAGACAGGACGATTGGATCTGCTGCCACGCTGCCCCCTGCGCCACTCACTGCCCTCAGCTGCTGCACAAACTGCTCCACCGTCGACTGGACCGTGTCAGCCAGTGGAGAGCCCGAGCTCTGTGGCTGGCCTCCCGACACTGGGGTCACTGTTACCACCTGCACAGAATGGCGTTGACCTCCGCCAATACAGATGCACGATGATTACATACCCCAGGTTGAGGTTGCGGAGCCACACCCCCTCCTGATTGCTGCTCTTTCTTTCTCTCCCAGTAACCTCTGTCAAGATAGTGGGCCAGCTGAGGAGGGTGGTGGTCAGTGAACAAGGGATAACTTAGAGACCTCAAAATATTTTCCAACTAGTATGGGGCAAGTTCAGAGGTGTCCCTTATTTGGAGGTGCATGTATAATTTTGCACTGTATGATGGGACAGGTCTTTTTCTGGGGTTTGTCAGTATAGAGCTAGTTGGGAGAGAGGTGGAGAGGTGAGGGCGTGATTTACATTGGAGCTGGATGACGTTGGAGGCTGCTGTTGAACAACAGCTGGCTGGTCTTCTGGCAGAGCGTACAGTGTGGAGCTAGCTGCAGCCTAGACACGAGGGGGAGAGAAAGAGGAATGTTGATATAGACGCTCTACGTAGTTAGTTTGGTAGATGTGAAAGTTAGTTCTTTTGAAACTATGGTAGAAGAATAAAAGGGTATTTTGTAGCAGAGAGCGCTGAAGGAAGAGGAGAGTGACTCACTGTGTCCGCGGCCTCCTGGGCGATGGAGGAGTAGAGGGAGGGGGTGGAGGGGGGAGGGGCAGAGGGGGCAGTAGATGTGGGGGGCGAGGCTGGCGAGGACTGGGTCTTTGATGACGAGGAAGACGAAGAAGACGACTTCTTCTAGAGAGGAAGACAAGCTAGAGTTAGAGAGATGGGGAGAGAGAGATAAACCTTGTTGTCTTGCTCGTTCAGCGACATAGCGATGGCCAGTTGCAGATCATCCTCTTCCTTCATCTTCATGTTGTCACTTGGAGCAGCCGGTACCTGGGTCTCCTTGGCCAGGGAACTACGCAGATATTCCTCAGGAAGGTTGCCACCGGAGGCCCCCGAGGCCCCCTCGCTCTTGGTTTTGGGGTCAGAGGTCGAGGAGGAGGAGGCGGAGTCAGGCGCCACTGCCTTGTAGCAGATGTCGCAGACTCTGGTGGGCTGCTTTATCCCAAACTCTGGCAGTGGAATTCTTTTGGTGGAGCATTGGGTACATGCACTCTTTCCACAGTTCCTGCAGTGGTGCTGGGGAGAGGAAGAGAGAGAGAGAGAGAGAGGAGAGAGAGAGAGAGAGAGAGAGCACACGACGACATATTTACAGCACTCCACACAAGAGGCAGAGAGAAGGAGAGAAATCAAGAGGAAGAGAGGGGGGTGTGGCTTACAGGGAACCATCCCTTGAGACGGTTGAACTCCTGCCGGCACATGTGGCAGCGGTCTCCAATGATCCACTCTGGAGGAGGCTTGATGAAGGAGGCGGAGGCCACTTGGGGCTCCGGGATGAAGAACCCTTCTTTCTCCAGTTCTTCAAACACCTCGTTCACCGCCTTGTAGCCTGCCCTGCTCCCAAACGCAGCCTTCCATTCTCCTATCAGCTCCAGCGCCTTGTCTATTGCCTTGTCACTGCGACCGTCCTGTAACACACACAAACACACACACAACACAGTTAGCCCAGCATCGGTGTTTTACATTTTGTCCATTGTGAAAGTTGTGGCTTTTATTAAAGTGGTGTGTGCATGTACATGTAGACACACATGTAGTTTTGGTTGACAGAGCCAAAAAATGCAGTGTTTCAATGTCGCCTCAATTACCACCCACTCAATGTACACCGCCATTACTGCACCACCCAATGAATGCAGCCACATACTCTGGATGATGTAATGACACTCTTCATGACCCCCATGAACTCTTGGGTCAGTATCTCTTTGTGCACGTCCGTTGCACAGTTCTTCATTACAGAATCCAGCACCTGAGGTGGTGGCAATACAGCACAAAACACTCACAGTGATCAACTGCTAACAGCTTCAGCAACAAACTGCTGTATAGTGACCAAACTTTCGAGAGAGAGACAACTTCCACAAATTGGCAGGAAAAAGAAGAAATATTTCTTGTGCATAAAGTAAGGTAAAAACCTAAATGTTTTCTCTCTCTCAATGGCTCATCGCACATGAATATACAGCAGACCTGTGAGGGTATAGTAGACAACTGTGCTGTTGGGATCTAGGAGTTTCTTCCTAAACTCTTTCACTGCATTCTTGACTCTGAGTGTTGACAAAAGACAAGTGGAGGTGGTGGAAGAAATTGAAAGTGGGACCTATGGAGACAGAGTGGGCGACTCACGAGACGTTTTTCTGTTTGATCTCCTCCACAATGTCCAGTATCGTCTCCCAGTCAGGCTCGCTTAGCTCCGAGCTCACCGCCTTGTCTGTCAAACGGCACGGAGAAAGGTTTACGCCCCTCGGTGGTAGCGAGTATACGTTCAAAACTTACCTAAGAGGGTCTTGATATTCACCATGGCTTGTTCTAGGTCTCCACACTCGTTTTCTCTTCAAACAGTAGGTCCTACAAGAGCTTCTCCCTTCACTTTTTGCGTGCGTTGATGATTTCACAGGACATGTGACATACCACGTGATGTTGTTATGGATCACGTAAGGCCTCAATTTTGTGTGTGTGGGCGGCAGGCAGGGCTGGGGAAAAGATGGTGGCAACGGCCAGGGATCTCTTCTTGTTTCTGCAGCTAACGGCTCTGCTGGGCTCCTGCAGACAGCCCAACATGATCCTCTTGCTAACAGACGACCAAGATCTGATGCTGGGGGGAAACGAACCCATGCCGTACACACGTAACCTCATCTCGACCGGAGGAGCTCGTCTCAACAACTTCTTCGTCAACACTCCCGTATGCTGTCCTTCGCGAGCCACGATCCTGACTGGAAAGTACGCGCACAACTGGCACACCACGTCCCCCGGGGCCTGCATGCATATGAACGTCACCAGCCCGACCTTCAAAAAGAGTACAATCGGCGTCCATATGCAAGCTCTCGGCTACACGACGGGCATGTTCGGGAAGCTGGTGAACCCGGAAGGCATGGATCAATACTGCAAGCCCCCGAACCCGCGGCTCTACCTGGATTCGACGACTTTCTAGCCATGTGCAACGACAACAGATACTTCCAGAACAGGTTCACATTGAACGGTAAGATTTTCACAAGCGGGACGTCTCCCGAAGACTACCTCACCTCTATCATTGGGAACACGACTGTGGGGTTTGTGTCTGCAGCCTTGAAAGAGGAGAAGCCGTTTTTCGCGTACGTTGCACCTCATGCCCCTCACGTACCAGCCACCCCAGCTCCATGGTACGAAACAGAATTCTCCGGGCTAAAAGCTCCTCGCACCCCAAACTATAACTATGCTGCCCTTGACCACCACTATGTCGTACGCTCCCAGGCTAGCCTGAACGAAACGGTGGAGGCAGAAGTTGATGAACTGTTTGAAGATCGCTGGCGAACCCTTCTCTCTGTGGACGACATCACACGTGCTCTAGTCCCACTCCTAGAACAATATGGACAGCTCAATAACACCTACATCATCCACACCAGTGATCACGGGTTCCAGCTGGGGCCAGTTCAGACTCCCCAGCTGCAAACTCCAGCCCTACGACCACGACCTCAGGGTCCCTTTCTCTATCAGTGGTCCAGGGATCCCCGCCCGCTCCAGCTTTGACTTTGTAGCAGGAATGGTTGACGTTGCGCCCACTCTTCTCAGTCTTGTAGGTGGTTCACCTCCACTGGCAATGGACGGGAAGAGCTTTGCCGACCTTCTTCTCAAACCGAGTGATGTTGGTAGCATCCGACAGAAACACATGATCGAATACTGGAGTCTGGGAAATGTGATTAGATACGGCCACTACATTGACATGCCCAACAATACATTCATAGGGGTGCGACTCCTCAATTCCACGCATGATTACATGTACGCTGAGTTTTACCAAGGCGATGGCTCTGAGTTTAGTACGCCGTTGGAGTATGAATTGTTCAACGTAGCAGCAGATCCTTACCAGATGACTAATCTGTATGGAACACAACGGGAGGACAAACAACTAGTGGCTGAACTGCACCGGTTCATGCACACTGAGGTGAAATGCAGCGGTCAACTCAACTGTCAGTGATACTGGTGATATGGATGGGATCTGTTGGGAGACATGATGCCCTGTTATAAACCGGAAACAGGACCTTTTCCTGTCGAATTCTTTAGCTCTCATAATGTGTGCCGCATGTCATGATAAGGGCGTGTGAAGCCACGCAAATTAGTGTGTGAGATCTTATAGCGGGCCGGTGCTGCACGACAGTTTATTTTGTGACGAGCTAGCTGCGAGCGTGTTGTTTGCTCGGGGAACCAGAGCTGCAGTCCCATCATGTCTGTGAAAGACAGCGTATTGTTGATCAAACTCAAAGATGGCATCCAGGGTGAGTGCAGCCAGCTGCAGCTGTTACGACGACAAAATAACTTCTTTCTCCCTCTCTCTCTCTCTGTCTGTCGCAGACACCGTGGTGTTCCTGCGGATGCTGGAACAGTTCAAGATCCCCGCCGTCATGGAGACGAGGAGAAAGAAATTGCTGGAGAAGCTGCTCTACTTGCAAGGAGACACGATACGAGAGACGCCGCCGTCCTACGAGAACGGAGACGCCACGTCCCCGACCGACGGGAAGCGAGAGCTGGCCAGGAATAGTAGCGTCAGCGTCGTGGATAGCAAAGTGAGCGAGTACGCACGCATCGAGACGAAGGCAAAGAAGGAAATGACCGCGTTTTCTCCAAAGAAAGCCGCTGGTACAGCGCCAGAGGTGGCCAAGGAGGAAGATGTGGCGCCTGCAAACGAAGGCACGGACTATCTCGAGCCCGCTAGCGTCTTGAAACGCGAAAATAAAAAGGGAGAAGATGGCGCTGCTGCGTCGGAGCGCCCAGCCAGCACGGCGAGCAACGAGTCGGATAAAAAAGAGCCAACGGAGGAGAGCAGTGGAGTTGCAGCCGCTGGCGAAGGGAAAGGAAAGAAGAAGCGGTTCGGTGGAGGAGGTCTGAAGGTGCTGCGGAATAAGATAGGCAAACGATCCAAGAAGACAGGACAAAACGTGTCAGCAGTGACCCTAGTGGAGGGAGAGAATGGGGAGCAGGAGCCTGCAGAGCAGGGGGAAGGAGAGGAGACGACCAGTGTGGCTGGAGGTGAGGGAGAGGTAAAGGAGGAAGAGGAGAAAGAGGCAGAGGAGGCGACAGAGGGAGAAGGGACTGCTGAGAAGGAAGAAGAGGTGCAGGAGGAGGGAGTGAGGATCAAGTCAGCGCTGGAGAAACGGGTTCCAAAGCGTCTGGGAAAGAGCTTCAACTGGATCAAGATCGCGGGGAAGTTGAAGGAAACAACGCTCGTCCTCATTGCAGGCTCCAAGGACAAAGAGCTAGAGCTGGTTGGATGCATGGTATCGCCTAGCGACGCAGCACCAAACGGGATCGAGTTGTTCAGTCACAGGGAACAAAAGCAGTGGGTATTCCGTGTGGAGACCAGTGAGCTGAGAGAGAAGTGGGTGGAGGAGCTGCAGAAAGCCATAGATGCTTGTCCTACAGAGCCAACTTGTCCACCTGTAGAAGGTAAATTGTAACCTCTGCACCATGTCTACATTATGTACAGGATCTGTACAGACGATTGTGTGTTTCTTGTAGGTCCCATGTAGTAGCCACGTAGATTCTGTATTGTAGTTGTAACTATTGTAGATTCCGTCGCCTTTTGGAGAGCGTGCTGTCTGCATGTTTTCGCACTAACCGACAGCAGTTGTCTGTTGTTCGGCCTTACAAAGTGCAGTATTCCATGGAAACGGCAGGCCCCTGTGATTTTAGACTCGGAGTCGAGTGGTCGTTGTTTGCGCAGTAAGACATGGATCTCCATAAAAGGACGCTGCCTGCTTGCATAACAATAAGTAGGGGCAGCAGCTGAAAGTTTCTGTTTTGATCGAATATGGGCCACATGAACTTGCTGGACTTGTGATTGGCATATCTTAATGATGTAATTGGAGATCTAGTTAGTAAACATAGAGAGGAAATAGAGAGGAAAGAAGCTCCAACCGCCCCCTACTAGGCTGGGTGTTGATTCTGGCGTGTTGAAATGGTTTTCTCCCCTTCAGAAAAGCCAGAGGAGCCACAGCAAGATCAACAGCAACAACAACAGCAAGAGAAGCCCTGATATCGTAATAGATCCAACCACTACATCAGACGAGGAAATCGGCTCTCCG
This sequence comes from Geodia barretti, assembly GCA_030341885.1. NCBI lineage: Eukaryota > Metazoa > Porifera > Demospongiae > Tetractinellida > Geodiidae > Geodia > Geodia barretti. The sequence goes on from CASHTH010000074.1 coordinate 49,811, forward strand.
TTGAAAAACAAGAGGACGAGTTTTTCAGTGTCGCCTAATCGATCGGCCAAAAGCAAGCCAGTGAACGAGATCCCTGAGCAAGGAGTACAGATGAAAGGCTACGTGCACAGGAAAAAGGGAACTTTTGGTGGGTGGGAGAAAACCTACGCCGTGGTCACGTACGCGGCCATCTATTTCACGAGTGGGGAGGAGGTGAAGGAGTATCACCACGTGTGTCTCCTGAACGGCTCTGGAACTGTCAAACTGGAGAAGAAGGGCCACGACAAGCAGTCGGAGGGTCTCCTGGTCCGCAGCGGGAGAAACAAGGAAACGCTGAGTCTCCCGTCGTCCGAGGTTCACTCGTGGAGACAGGTGATGGAGGAGGTCCTAGGCGTCTCCACCAGCAACCTGGAGTTGGGATCGGACGAAGAGGACGAGGGGGCGGAGTCAGCCACACCCACTAATGTCCCAAGAATCGAAGAAGGTAAGGGCCCTTCCCTCCTTTGTGTGGTGGTTGTGTAATCATTACTCTATGTGTGTGTTCATGATAAGGAGTTTGCTTACATTGTTGTGGTAGCTGTCTGTCTCTGAATGGATAATGCAGCCCTAAAATTTTTGCAAGCTACATAATTATAGGAATCAAGCTTTCCACGGTATCTGAATGTATAGCATTTTGAATTAGTGATGCCCCGATGGCAAAGAGTCTCTGGGGACATGTAAACAGCAGCTTTGAGAGCGGGTTTGCTTTGCAAGTACATGAGTGAGCAAGAAGTTGTATAATATAGCTATGCAAATTCCCAAAGCAGTGCCCACATCTGTAATATCTGCAGTGTTGTTGTAGGGGCCCTTGAGTAGGTGGCCATGCATGCCACCAGTGTACACTGTCTAAGGTGGGAGTTGTTTTGCATGGCATGGCCTGTGTTGGTGTATAATGTATGTACAATAGTGGTAGTCTAGGTTTGGTTCTAGTATATAGGGTGAGAATGGTGAGACCACTGTATGTTCACATCTGTGAGACTCCCCATCACGTGTATACACCAATATTATATACTGATACCAGTGCAGCCCACAGCTCAGAATACCGCGTATATTCCTAGCACCGGGTTGTTTGAAGTTGGACTACACATACTCTTGCTGAGCCTAGCTAGCTCTGGATCATCATGAATATTGGTTTAATCCCCACATTGAAACTACTCCTACTCTAAAGCTACTACAATCACTCTCACACCATTTCCATCCCTCTCTCTCAGATCAAGGTCTGTATGAAGAGCTGCCAGCCGGAGAGGAAATTGAAGAAGACATTTACGAAGAATTTGACGATGTGAAGCCGAGTTCGTCTCCCCCGGAGAAGACCGCGCCCTCTCTCCCACCTCCCCGACAGGAGCAGAGGCTCCCTAGCCCTGCACTCCCTGCTCGCAATGATCGCAGCGAATCTGTCTCCTCTAGACCTTCCCCCTCACTCCCCCCGAGAAATTCCCCGAACCCCACACCAAAACTTACCCCTCAGCTTAAGAAATCCGCTGCCCCGCCCCCCGCCCAGCCAGACGTGGGCGGAGATGAACTGTATGAAGACGTGGTGGCCCCGCCCACATCGTCAGGGGGTGGCGACATCGTCGAGGAAATGTACGACGACGTCGTGGCCGGAGGAGGAGGGGGTGAGGTAGTGGAGGAGTTGTATGAGGACGTGGTGCCGCCAGTGGGTGGAGCTAAAGGTGCTGAATTGCCCACAGAGGACTACACAGAAATGGACATTGGACAGGGACCAACGGAAGACTATGTACTGATGGAGAAACCCAAGGGAGACGAGGAGGAACTGGAGGTCTACTGTGAGGTAGATCCAACCTCACCCTCTCTGCAATCACCCCCAGTCTCTCTCCCACCGAGGGGTGTGTCCAAGCCAGCTGCAGCAGCTGCCAGCAAGATCGTCAAGCCCCCACCCCCAGCCAGCTACACTCCGAGACACTCGGACAGTCTCAGCCACAAGCCGCCACAGAAATCGAAATTCTACGAAGAATGGTGTGCCGTGGAGGGCACTAACTTCTGTTGCTACAAGAACCAGAAAGATAAACGTGTGTCGGATAAACTCTCGCTCAGTGAGTTTGACATGGCATACAGCCCTGCGGGCAAGGACGGGAAGTTTTCGTTCAGACTAATGAAAGGGGACAAGGTACACCACTTTACTCCGGGATCAAAGGAAAGTCTGACCAGCTGGATATCGGCCCTGCGTGGTCTAGCCAAGAGTGCAACGCTGGAACTACTGTCTGGAGAGCAGGAAATTTACGAGACGACAGCGGATCACACGGCTGAGTCGGACGAACAGATCAGCTTCAAATCCGGCTCCTACCTCCGCGTCATCAGTCGGGACTCGTCCGATTACTGGATTGGACAGCTCGGGAGCACCCCTCATGTCTTCACTGGGAAAATAGGGAAAATCCCTACCTCAAAAGTGAGACTCGCCGAAGACTTGTACATCTGAATTCACAGACAGAATTGCAATTATTTTTCTTCTCAAATTAACCCTGTCCACCTTACATCAAGACATTATGTTTTACTTGTTCTTATTACTGTAATGATTGCATTGTAAATGCAGTGTGTTGAACAACTTAAAAACTTTCTCGTTTTTTTCATTTTAATGTATGCGCATGATGAATTAACGTGTTGGTTAAAAAGTAATGTTTTACTTCACGCGGCGACCTTTCCAAAAGACAGGTGTGTTTCGAGTTTTTGGTAGGATTTTCTTTGCCGAGCGTCCGAGTTTCCTTCTCTCGATTCTGTGATCTCTCATCCGCTGTTTGTGAGTTGTCTCAACTTCACTCTGAACACAGTGTGTGTGTGTGTGTGTGTGTGTGTGTGGGAGAAAAGAGAAGAAAAAAGGATGGCATACGCAACACAATCATATTGTTGGAACGCTAGTACATACAACACTATGCATAGTGTTTTGGGATTAATACACAATCAGCACTCTCCTATTGCGACAGCTCATGCCTTGACTAATCCGATAGACCCAACAGACCCTGTCATATGCCTGGGGATAATAATTTTGGCAGCTCACATTAGGCGGAGGGGAGGCAGGAATGCTGGTAACTATGTCGTGTTTACTTATGAAACATCCAATGAGCACTACCCTATTGTGCCAGCTCATGCCGTGACAAATCCGACAGACCCTGTTATGTCAGCTCGTATGAGGTGGAGGGGAGGCAGGAATGCTGGTGACTATGTTGTGTTATGAAACTGGTCGTAAGCAAAACAGCCCGTGTTTTGGTTTGTCACTGGGAAAAACGCACACTGTATGTCATTCCAGGGCTGTGCTAATGAATCACCAGCTACCAGCAAGGACTCAGATTAGTTTCAAAACCAGTAAAGAATCTTTACTCCATTGGTTGTGTATTTGCTGCTCTCTCTCTCTCTCTCTCTCTCTCTCATAAACCACCACTTGGCAGAGAAAGCAGTTCGTGTCTGATTTTGGCAGACTGACAGGTTAATTAGGTCAACAGTGCATTCATACCATGCAGCCTTGGGTTAATTACTCATTTACTTGCTAATGCGACAAATCAGAAATCCTGCAATGCCACAGGGCAGATAGGCCTACATACATAGTTCAATACCTACATACTAATCTATAGATACGTGTCAAACCTTCTTGAGGGAGAACTTCATCTCTTTGTTCCCGAGAGACGAAGAATGGGGCGTGGCCAGAGATGCTCCTCCCTCCCTCTCCAGCCGCTTTCCCAGGGAGGCTCTAATTAGAATCAACCCACTGACACCATACAATACAGCTGATATTACATGTACCTTGACACAGTTGAAGGTCTCTGAATACTTAGTCTGTCTCCCCCACTTACCGCCACCATTTCAACCTTTGCTCCTTCTTCCCCCACACTCCCTTTCTCCCCCTCCTCTGCCATCTTGCTTCTTCTCAATCTGGCTACTTCTCTCCAGGCAGCTCTCTCCTCTTCCTCGTCTGATGAACTGCTCTCGTCACTCGGACGACCCTCCCGCTCCTGCATCACATGACATCACGTGACAAGGTCACATGACAAGGTCACATGACATGATACCATCACCTCTGATTCTCCTCTCTCAATATCGGCTTGTTTTTCTTCCAGTTTCTTCTTTTTCAATTTCGCCTTTGCTAGCACTGGATGAACAGCCCGAAACTCCTGAGTGATGTCATAAAGAATGATGTAATTTGCTTTTTCGGCTGTACATTAAAATGCTAAGTAATGATGTAATGCATTTCTTACCTCACTCTCCTCGTCAATTTGAAAGTTGGCATCGGAGAACATGGCAGCAAACCGGTTGTCTCCCAGAGGATTTGACACATCTTTCACCTGAAAAACACTTTTTTAATCCCTGTCAATTCTTCTTTTCTTACCGTCTTTTTGGTGTCTTCCATTAGTCGTTTGGCGAGCTCTGAATTAACCCTCAGCACTTTCTGCACAATTATCATGAACAGTTGTCAAAACTGAACTTTTTGGCAGTTTTGTTCCCGTTACCTTTTCCTTGACTCTGCTAGCTCGCTGTTCGTCTATCTTCTGCCTTATCTTCTCCTTTCGGTACTCTCTGTATGCAAATGGCTGTGAAACTGCCTTTGCCTGAGAGATAGAGTCATTGTGTGTGTGTGTGTGTGCGTGTGATAGAGGATGTATTCAGTAACAGAGGTGGAAGGTGGAAGGAAGGGAGGGAACAATAATAGTATATAATATACATATGCAGTAAGGGGGAAATTAAAAAGGGAGGAAGTGGATGAAGCTCCATGTTGCTAAACAATATGTAAACAAGTCGTCCAACGAAAGGAAATGAGACCTTGTGATAGAGTCTTATGTCCATAAAGTAACCGTGCATGTAACCCCTCAACAGGTTGGTTCCGACAAGATGAGACAGCCCTATACACGGGAGAAGAAAGGAAAGACAAGGAGGAAGGAAGGAAGGAAGGAAGAGGAATGCATTCAGAGTTGAAGGTATTTTGCAAGTGGCGTCTAACCACCACATGCTTGCAAAACCAATGCGACTGTACAGTGTTAATGGGAGAAACAAACATTGGTGGTGGCAAGTAAAAATTTGAAAACTCGAATTGAAGAAAGGCCCCTCCCTATAAAATGTGCTGGTCTGGTATAGAGAGGAGGGTTACCAAGAGTGTCCAGGTCTGAGGAGGTGACAAACTTGTAGTCGTCATAGACGACAGGCTCCGCCTCCTCCAGCTCCTCCGTCAGGGAGTCCAGGAATGAACACCACCTGGGGGCGTGGCCAACCGCCTGGGTGGGCGGAGCCAGGAACAAACTACATCACGAGGATTATTCCATGCAACCTCAGAAAAAGGACACCTCTCTATAAAGGACACTTGGTTCTGCCCCATACTAATACATAGGGACACCTCTCTATAAAGGACACTTGGTTCTGCCCCATACTAATATAGGGACACCTCTCTATAAAGGACACTTGGTTCTGCCCCATACTAATACATAGGGACACCTCTCTATGAAGGACACTTGGTTCTGCCCCATACTAATACATAGGGACACCTCTCTATAAAGGACACTTGGTTCTGCCCCATACTAATACATAGGGACACCTCTCTATAAAGGACACTTGGTTCTGCCCCATACTAATACATAGGGACACCTCTCTATAAAGGACACTTGGTTCTGCCCCATACTAATATAGGGACACCTCTCTATAAAGGACAATTGGTTCTGCCCCATACTAATACATAGGGACACCTCTCTATGAAGGACACTTGGTTCTGCCCCATACTAATACATAGGGACACCTCTCTATAAAGGACAATTGGTTCTGCCCCATACTATACATAGGGACACCTCTCTATAAAGGACACTTGGTTCTGCCCCATACTAATACATAGGGACACCTCTCTATAAAGGACACTTGGTTCTGCCCCATACTAATACATCTATGAACGTCTGAATAGGGGACAGTGTCCCTCCATTCAGAGGTTCCGGCAGCTAACTGGGATGTAGTAGGAGAGCATTTTGGAGTCTTCGCAGGCCATAAACACCATTCCTGTCTCTGGAAGGTAGCACACGCTGTTGATGGCATGCTCAGGCTCTATGGCTGTGAATGGGGAGCCCTGTACACCGTAGAGAAAGAGAAAAGAAGAGAGTGAAACGACATTTGTGTCGGAAGTTTAGAAGACTTTATACAGTGGAATCCCCTAATCTGGACACTATGACTGAAGAAAGTGGATAGGTGTCCTATTTCGGAGGGTAAATGCGAAGCAAGAACATTCTTGGGATATAAGGTGTCCTATTTCAGAGGGTAAATGCGAAGCAAGAACATTCTTGGGATATAAGGTGTCCTATTTCAGAGGGTAAATGCGAAGCAAGAACATTCTTGGGATATAAGGTGTCCACATTTTAGGGGTGTCTTTGGAGAGGGGTTCGGCAGAATGTCTTACATCACTGCAGTGCCATATTCGGAGGGCCTTTGCGTCTGCAGACAGAACCAAGTCCTGGCTGCGTTGGAATGCAATTGAGTGGACTGGAATGGAGTAGTGGTGATCCTTCTCAAGGAAAGGTGTGGGAGTGCGGAGGTCATATAGCAACACCTGCAGGAGGAGAGAGAGAGAGAGAGAGAGAGACTAAATCATGCAACACTAGATACGAAAAAACCTTTTGATGAAGACAAAGAAGGTCTTAGAGAGAAATGTTATGAAATCAGTAGGTCTGGATTACTATGATCTCCTTCAGATCAGTAATACATTGAGCCAGCCAGCTGTGAGGAGGGTTCTATTCAACCATCCCCAGAGCCAACTCTCATCTCCGAGAGTTTGGAACCATTCACCTGACCAGAGGCAGTGCCCACAGCCAGAGTGAGAGAATTCTTGTACTTCAGAGCCGTCACGGCAGGCTGCAGTGTAGTGTCACCTCTAGTGATAGAGAAGAATACACATCTCTCACCGTCCATCAGAGCCGGGTGGCTCACCCTGAGTCCATGGTGTCCAAACTCACAGCCATCTGCCCACATCGTGTGTTAGAGCGGGGGTCCCAGCACTCCACTCCCCCCTATTACAACACAAGCCTTGAATAATTGGGTCACAAATGTGTCTCGACCTGTTCTGTGCCGATGGTGAGAAGCTGATGATGAGGATTAATCTCACAAACAGTACATGATCTGCAGGATAAATCAGGGAGAGAAAGGTTATGCAGTCTTATGTAATCCTGTGACATTCTGCTCTAATAGAATGCAATCAGAAGCCAAAAAATTGAAGACATTTCAAGGAAACGAAAGGTGTTGTCTCTAAGTTTGTTGGCTACTCACCACTATTAGGTCAGGATTACATCATGTATATCTCAAAGTAATGATGAGCCTATACCTAAAATACAGACAGACCTAGCGTTGGTGTGGAGAGGTGCCATGTAGCGACCTTGATCCAGGTTGAGTCTGTAGACCTCTGAACTAGAGTATCATCACATTCAGAATAGCCAGTATAACCACATCAGAATTTGACAAAGATGGAGAGTTAGTTCTATCACCTTGCTCCCACGATATACAGGTCACATGACGGTGAGTGGTAGGACAAATCTCTACCAAACTTTGGGATTCTCGTCCGATAGTAGAACCCATACTGTTGGACACGGACACAATTATGCGGAGTTATGTAATACACCAGAGGTCACCTGAGCATGTATTTCCAACTGACGGTCTGACAGAAGACAGACAAACTGTGCAATTATTTACAAGAGAAGTGTAAAATATCTCTGCAGCAACGGACACTCACTTTAGAGTAGTCCTCAGAAAGCATATGAAACTTCACGACTGGAGAGAGATGTGATAGAGACAGTGTCAGCAAGGGAGGGTGAAAAGAGGGGTTTATGGCTCACTCTCCGCGTCCAGACACCGTTCAAACTTCATCGAGAGCTGTTTCACGTCATAGCACCTGATTCTGGGCTTGTAGACCCCTGCAACGACTCCAGGTAGTCTCTCACTCACTAGGACGGAGCCCTGGCTCACCTGACGCCATGATATACTGTCCGTCGGCCGTTACTTGGATCCCTGTGGACGCTATCGGCATGGAGAAATCCTGCAGCAGCTCGATTCGACGTCTTAGACCTGTCAACTCGAAATTTTGACTCATATGCTATGGAGGTATTATTGCATAGGTTCTGACCTAGGTCGTTCTTTAGCAGGGCTCTTCGTTTTCTCTCCGAGATCCATTCAGGCAGGCTCTTCCCGGCGCTTAGGTTGTAAACCTTCACTCCGCCTGCAGTCGTTACCTGCATTTTCGCCAAATAGAGCGCACTTGAACCCACGTGGGTGAATCTGATTCTAATAAAAGCACACCCACACTTTTGAGCGTGGAGCGTCGAGAGCCGTAGAGTAGAGCAGAGAAGAGAGAGAGATGCCTCCGGTGCAACACGGCTACTCGCGAGGCCCCAGCTGCTTCGAGAGGATAAAGTACGGCGCCATGATTGGGTTCGCCGTGGGGATTAGCACGGGGGCGATATTTGGAACATTCGGTGGTATTCGTTACGGACTCCGCGGACGCGAGCTGCTCACTCTGCTAGGGAAGACGATGCTACAGACTGGAGGGACGTTTGGAGTGTTCATGGCAATAGGCAGCGGGATAAGATGTTCGTGACAAACACTTATACGTAATTTCGTTTCGTTCTCTTTTTGTTTGCCGTTGAATTTCACGTCATAGATATAGATAAAATGTATGGACAATATCATAGATATGACTAGAGGCCAGGTTCAGGCAGTCTGCCTCTTCTTCCACGCTGAGAGGGGGCCCTTGTCTGGCTTGTACTGAACGTGGACACCATCGGGGACCAGTCGCCCGTTGGCCATCATCTCCTTGTACTGCTCCTTGGTCCACTTGGTGAACCCCCACTTGTTGGAGATGTAGATCTGACAGGTTGAGAGAGTTTCATACATTAGTAACATAGCACAGAGAGTTGCAGGTTTATGCCAGAGATTTTTTTCTCAAACAGTCTAGTAGTTGACAAAACCAGATGAACTTGATTGCAAAGTTTAACACTGTGACTGGCCTTACCTTCTGCCGGCCAGGGTACTTGAACTTTGCCCTGCGCAGAGCCTCAAGGCAAGTTCCCAGATGGTTCTCCTTTGCCCTGATAGACATGATGACTTGGCCAATATTCACCCGCGCTACCGTACCCTGTGGCTTTCCAAAGGCACCTCTCATCCCTGTCTGGAGCCTGATGTCGGGCCAATCAAACATTACATCATGATGACATCACCTACCTATCGGCTCCGGCACAGGACAACATCTTGTTGATCCGCAGCACGTGAAAGGGGTGGAGCCTGATCCTAATATGGAACTGGTCTTTCCCGGCATATTTGACCATGTACTTGTTGCAGCAGATTCGGCCGGCCTCGAGAGCCTCGCTGGACAGCTGCTCATACTCGTTGGACACCAGGTGGACACAGAGAGGAAACACATCAACTGGCATCTTCTTCGACCCCAGGTCAAAGATCCTTATCTTTGAATCTGTGGGAGGTGGGCGGGGCATCACCATTAGAGAGATCACCACTAACAACTAACCTGGTACTCCTCTGCAGAATCTAGACTTTGGATACGGTTTGTTCTTACAGTATCTATAACTGGAAGCACACACAAGATCGTAGAATATCAACCGCACTGCTTACTTACCATCTTGCCGGTCTCCGACCCATTGTGAGCGACTATCTGCCTCTCCCTAACGTGATGAAGACGCCATACGCCAATAGAACGCAGTACACAAGAGGATCGAGAGAGATACTCACCACGATTCGCCAACGTCTCTACACGCAGCACGCAAACTAGTAACTGAATGTATGCGCATGCGCGAAACGTGATCCGCTATGGCCGAAGGTCGAGGAGGAACGGCGGAGAAGTTCCTTTCAGAGTTCCATGGCGTCCGTCACAAGAAGCAGGACGGCATCCTCTTCCTCACGTCAGTTCGGTTTGCCTGGGACTCGGGGAATGGTCTGCAGGTCAACCATCCTTACAGTCAGGTCAAAGGTGAACCAGCTAGCACCACATCTTTCCAACTCACTCTCTTTCTCTCACTGCACAGCCCAGCGAGTGAGCTCAGAGACCAGCTCCAAGGTCCAGCTGCAGCTCATCCTTGTATCTGACACACAACTCAATTTCCATTTCACTGGTGACAGAGAGAAAGCTCTGGGGCAGAGAAACCGGTGCAAGGACCAGCTGCAGAGACTCCTGCAACAGGTGTGAGGGGCCGGTTATGATTTTTAGATCCCCTACCATGTGAATTCTGCCCCCCTACCCCCACCGCAGACCCCTCCTGACTCAGACCTCCAGGCAAAGTCGGCCCTCCTGAACACCACTCCGGGACTACATCAACTGTACCGCGAACTGGTGGTGGGAGGAGTCATTACCGCTGAGGAGTTCTGGGAGAACAGAATGGTACTGTTTATCTAGAATGAAAAAATTTGTGGAACACTTAACCTTTCTGTGCCAAGTTTTTTTACTTGACACTGATTTGAAAGTATAATGAGTGGTTCATCTTCTTCAAAAGTTTCTCATGGTATGGTGTGGTATCCTCCCCCTCTTCCTCCTGCACAGCGGTCCCTGAGCACGGGGAAATCATCGTCAGATCAGGAAACGGGTCTCCCGTCTGCGTTCCTGGCGGAGCTGGAGGCTGTGTCCGACGGCTCCGATGGCTGCAACTCCATGAAGCTGAGTGTCACCCACGAAGTGATCGAGGCCATCTTCCGCACCTACCCCTCGGTGAAGGCCCGACATCGCCAGCTGGTCCCCGACAAGATGAAGGAGGAAGATTTCTGGATCCAGTTCTTCCAGTCTCAGAGGTTCCACCGGGACCTGGGGCCAAAGAATCTGCTTAGCAGCTGCCTCGCTGAGGAAGAGAGAGGTGTTGCCTGACCTACTGAAATCTCTCTCTCCTGTCTTGATGTGTGTGTTGTGTGGGTATGTGTGTAGGTCAGAGGAAGGAAGAGAGTAATGTTCTCAATACTAGTGATTCTCCTGAAGAGGTGTGTGGAGGAAATTCACGTCCCTCTCTCTCTCTCTTCACACTCCTGCTTTTTTCTCTTTATCTCTCAATCCTTATAGGGGTACAGTGTTTTCCCCCACTCGCCCCCTCCCTCCTCTTCTTCCTCCGTCACCCCTCCCTCCTCCTCTTCCTCGGTCACCCCTCACTCTCTGGTACAGAGATGTAACCTCCACAGTTCCATGGTCCTCCAGGCAATTGGCTCCAGCTCTGGGTGAGCACTCTCTCCTAGGAACACTACATTCCTCTTTACAGTGTAACGCTATGTGCCTCCTTGTGTATCAAATGGTTACCTAAGCTAATATTTTTGCTGTCCTGTATTACTGCCTGCCATTTTCTTCTTTAACTCCTTTTCTCCTATATATTTCTGATTTAACTCCCTGTCTCCTCTTTACTACTGCAGAGGTTCGACAGTTCAGGTCGGCAGAGTATGATCCAATACCCCTCAGTCATGTGATTGTCATGTGACTTCTAGTCCCTAGAACCAGAGACGATGGGGGGTGAGTCATATGAGACGAGGCTCAAGTTGGCCCCGCCCACTGAGACTGTCGGCTCTGCAGGGGAAGCAGTAGATATGGGGCAGCTGGCTGCAGAGGTCATGCAGTGGACACCACAACAGGTTCGCACAAATGCCGCACCAAGTTTGGTTGATGGAGAAGATGTATGTAAATGTATGTGGGGTCCGTGAAGAAAGCAACAATGGAAGCATGTTTTTTCATCATTCAGATAACTGAAATATACAGTAAAGTGCTTTCTGGGGAGAAAAGATAGCAAATGATAATTTCACAGATTGCGTTACCATCCCCACCCACAAAATATCATGTTATAAAAAAACACGGAATTTGTACAAAATCTTCTCTCCCATATTTTACACTTCATTTGGAATCTTCTCTCCCCAGACAGTGAACCACAGTGCCATGTACTCCGCAGTCAGTCACCTGGTCCCTGGGGGTTCGTTAATGAGCAGGGGAGGGGGCGTGGTCTCCTCGCAGCTGTCACCCAACACCAGGGACCAGTTGTACCATCACCAGCTGGCTGTCAACGAGCTACTCCGGCATTTCTGGGCCTGCTTCCCCATTCTCAATCCTCAGTTGGAGGAAAAGGTATTCATACTGTAAAGAGATTTCTTTTTCCCATTTCACAAATAAATTCCAGCTGGTTTATACACCACACTAATATTTCTCTTCCTATTGGGCGAAAACCATTATTGTTGGTGTGAGGGGTGAGGGGATGGCGAGATAGGAATAAGGATGATGATGTTACAGTATTTTCAATGCTTCTTGCCTCAGGCCCAGAGGATGTCCAGCTGCCTCAGAGACTATTCCGAGAAACTGGGAGCCCCGTCAGCTGATTCCTCTCTACCTGACTCTCAAATCACGTCCCATCTCCTCTCCTGCATACACACCGCTCTGCACAAATACCAGATATGGCAGAAACGAAGAACTAAAACGTAGCCTAGTATAATTATATCGGTGTAATGTATGAAAAATCATCACTTCTCACTTTCAATGCCCGAAAAATAGAAAAATAGCAAAAAAAAATAGCAGCAACATCATCATTCAATGACTGGCATAAATAAACAGGTTGTTGATTTGTGAGAGTGAAAGTCTCTCGCTACTAGTGAGGAGGTGGAGGTCTGTTGGGAGGTCTGGCTGGACGACTGGGCGGAGCTCTCCTGGTTGGCGTGGCTGGTGGGTGTGGTCTCTGGGGGACAGGGGGTCTGGAGGGTCGCTGGGGGACAGCTGGTTTGTCGCTCACTGAACTTGGGGTCTCTGTGGCAACCTGTCTCTGGGGGGGTGGGGCTGTGGGCGGGGCTTGGAATGGGGGACCGGGAGGAGTGGGAGCGAGGTCTAGGGACTGGCTTCTGTTCAGAAGATGGAGAACTCTGTAATGTGGTAGAGCACAGGGCAAAACCTGACACCATTACGGTCTGAGATAGAGCAGAGCGATATAAGGGGAATGTTACTAGGGGAAATGCGAAAGGTTGAAGCAAGATAGGAGTAAAATGGACAAGGTGCATACAGTTCATTTGGGGTTAATATTGAAAGCCTCATAAGGTGGTAAACATACAGTGGTAGATGGGGGGTCTGCTGGTTCAGGAGGCGGGGAGTTGATCTTCACAGTGACAGGCCTCTCCTCTTCCTCCTCCCTCCCTCCCTCCGCCCCCATCTCCTCCTCCACATCTGACAATGACGAAGAAGAATATGACTCCACCCCCTCCTCCTGGTCCGGTTCCATTCCACCAGCTTCGTCACTCTCTGGTTCCATTCCATTCTCGTCACCATATTCTTCCTCCACCCCTTCCCCCAACTCTTCTGAACTCCTGAAAAAAGAACAAGTTTATCAATATAATATTATAATTAAAACTCATAATTGACTTACATGGGAGGGGCTTCCCCTGTAAAACTGAACTCCAGAAGCTCATCATCGTTTACCTCTGACCCCATTTCCTGGTCACACCCACCATCCGGTGTTACCGCTAGCAACGACAGTCGTTTCCTCAGCAGTTCCTTGTCCCTCTGAGGTTTCCTCGAAACCACGCCCCCTGGGGGAGTTTCGGAGGTCTCTGGGCCCCCCGAATCTCCCTCGGCCCCCTTGTTTTCGTCTAGTAATAGCCACGGAGTTCGAAGACTGACTTCAACTTTAACCCCTTCTACCTGGACAAAGAGGGGAGAAAGGATAGAGAAAGAGGTTGTGTTGTACAACGTATAGCAAGCAATTTGCTCCATAAAAACACTAGTAAGCTAACCTAAATTTTTATCAAACATTTAGAAATTTTTCACGCTGAAAGAATATTAAGACTCACTCTGTCCCCATTGAGGGCAGTGGCTGCCATTGCTGACTGAGAATTCTTGAAGGTCACCAAAATATTCTCCTCAGTAGCTCTGTGTGCCATATTATACACATAATACAGTAGTACATTCTTCACACACATATCAATAAATTATGGTGTCGTAGAAGCACACGTGAATGTTGGCCTCTCACCTGACAAGAACGACTTCTCCATATTTCTTGACAGAGTCGACCAGAGCTGTCATATCAACAGTGTCTCCCTCCGGCTCGCTGACTACAATGGTTGGATCAGACGGTCCCAATAACAGCCCCACCTCCTTCCTCACCGCCCCTCTCTTCACCCTGTCCACTCGGTACATGTCCACCTGGGTCACATGACATGTCACATGATCATCGCCATGGAGACGAGTAAACTTTCAGCACAGCAAAACCTCCGAAAGGTGACCCTCTCAATAAGGGACACCTCTGAATAAAGGATCCAAGGTTTCCCATAAGATGTTTCAGTTTTACTGTGTGTGTGTGTACCTCGAGATGGGAGACGACAGGACGGTGGTCTGACTGTTTCAACTCGGCTCTGCCGTAGAAGAGAAGACGTCCCGGGTGCCAGGGATGGCCCGTATTCACCAGTTCACCTCCTCCTCCTCCCTCCATCTCCCTCCGGTAGACCTTCCCAGCATCGCTGCGGTGTAGACCAAAGTCCCAGAGAGTGGTGGGAGATGGGGACTCTTCTCTTCCTTCAACTGCCAGAGATCAAGAGAAAGTCTGTTAGTAAACTGTGCATTTTAGTATAGTGGTGTGGTTTTAGATCGACTCATGTTTCGAAGAGCAATTGTCAGTAACAACTTCCTACCTTCAAGATTGTCTTCAGATGCCATCGATGTTTGGGACGTGTTGCTGGTCATCCCATTCGTGGATGGGTCGGCCACGAGGGGTTTTCTCCTCCACAGAATCCGATCACACCAGGCAGGGGTCCGACATTTCTCGCTTGTGTCGTAATCATCGGAGAACTGATCGTACTTGTAGGTGGGGGCAAAGGTCATAGCTCCCTCTACAAAACCTCTGAACACCTGAACAAAGGAAAAGAAAGAGAGATACCCCTGTCACTAAGACACTAATGAAAGTGAGTGAGGTGTCCTATTCCAGAGGTGAAATTGCACACAAGACTGTTTCCTGGGGAAAAGGTGGACATGTGTTCTTATTTCAGGGGTGTCTTGTTCCAGTGAATAATTAAAGCCACACCCACTCATCCTCAGCCTGTAACTCGAACCTTCTTCAATTTCCTCTGTTTTGTGAGCTGGTCTTGCAGGACCAAGCTCTCCCATCTCCTCCCCACGATGTGCTCCTTGGCCACATTGGTCGGAAGGTCGATCCTATAGTTGAGGTCCCCGCACCAAAACACGTAGTCATGTGACTCCAGAGTCTGACCCTGGTATGGAATCAGGACTTGGGGTTGTGGAATGGAATCGGAACCGACTCACGTGTGGGAATTGGACCTTGGTGCAGATGTCGTGGACGTCCTGATTCCGTTCCGTGACCTTGGTCTGGTGTGCCGCCAGGTGAGAGCAGACAAAACAGAGAGAAGTGGAGTGAAGAAGAAATCGTACGACCACACCCCCTTTGTTCCCGGCTTTCCCCGACATTCCTGTCTTCACCGTCGACACGGCCACATCCCTGCAGGCGGAGAAATGCGGTTGCCATGGTTATTGTCGTGGCGACTGGCTCCACCTACCTGATGAAGGGGATGAGTTTGGGTCTGATAAAGATGTAGAGGCAGATCCCGACCATCTGTTCGGCTGTCAGTAGCTCATATCTGGTGTCCCTCGACAACACCTTCTGCAGCTCCATCGCCCACTCCTTCCTATTGGTGGAGCTGGGGGGAAGAGGGACAGGGAGAGGGGAGATGGTGCTCCAACAGAACCTCTAAATAAGGAACACCTTGGAGACATGAATAAAAGTCTCCTTTAGTCAGAGGTACCCCTTAATCGGAGCGACTACTGCATTACTATTGCATGGGTAGAGCTACACGCAGAAAGGTGTCCCCTTATTCAGTGGTGCAGAGGTTTGCACCGTACCTGGCAGAGACAATGTTGGAGGCGGTGAGCCCAACAAGCTCTTGGAATCCCAGGGCAAAGATGTCGGGAGGCTCTGCAAACTCCTCAGGCTGTGGTTGAGAGAGAGAGAGAGAGAGAGAGTCTGTAGTTCAAAGGAAAAGGCTACACATGGACAATCAGCCACACACTGTGAACTGCTCCAAGACTAACATAGTCCCACACATTCTTACTACATTTGTGGAGGCACAGGTCATGCACAACTACCACTCGTAGACTCCACACCATCGTGTCAACAAAATGGCTTCAGCACCGTACGAAATCGATCTACACTCTAAATACACCCTAGTAGTGTAGGTTGACTTAAAACTGATTGACAACTTTGATTGTGAGTTTACTAACAATTCTTAGACATGAACTGAGGATATGGATTTACATGTTCCTTGACGGCACCGGCGATGAATGGGGCATCCAGGAGCCAGTCGTGCATGCTCTGGTTCCGGAGTGCGATGCTGTGAATGTGTTTGCCTCCGTTCACGTTCCAAGTCCCGATGCAAACCCTCAGTTTCTCGGGAATGGTGTACTCACTCCATCGCTCCAACATCGCCTGCTTGAAGTTGAGCGGAGCTGAGCAAAGAAGTCATAATAATTATAATCAATCATCGGCAAATGGGGCGTCCAATTGTCAGATGGTCCAACCCATATACTTACCTAGTACATCTGCCCTGTCCAACAGGGCAACAGCCTTCTGTCCCAGTTCTCCCGAGCGAGCATTACAAGACAGCAACATCTCCATTGCCTCGTTCTTTGACTTGTCGAGGAAGTTATTGAGGATGGTTCGCTGCACCGAACGGGCGCCGTCCTTCAGTTTTAACCCTTTCCCCTCTGTGCGCCCCATGGCTCGGGTCCCGGCGTACAGCAGACTGATGTTGTCTCCGTTCCGTACCCAGGCCTGTTTGAATGTGGCCTGGAACCGGGACACGACCGACGGTTTGGTCTGGAGACCGAGATCAGACATCAGCTGGCTCATAACCTGGAGCCCCAGAAACGTCTGCACTGAGTTGCTGCGGTCCAAACAGTCAAGACAGTTGGTCCGAATCATCCCAGTCTGTCGCCTGCACACAAGTCATGTGACATCAAAGCACACGTCACATGACCTCAGAGGAGAGTCATGTGATCCCTACCTCTGTGTCTCGGCGTTTGTCTGGGCAAAGAATCCATGAGTGGAGAAGAAGGTGTTAACCAGGGGGAAGAAGATTCCCTCCAGGTTGGCCAGGGTGCTCTGTCCTTTGCAGAACTTGTGATAGTCAAAACATGCCATCTCAGCACAGTACGCCTGGTAGAGAGACGTCACAGGTAACAGAGTGTGGCATACTGTATGTACTATGAGACGTTAGACGAAATTTCGCATTTTGGGAGAAAACCGCAAAAGATTTATCTGCAGTTTGATAAGCAGAAAATGATGTTTTCCCCACGTTTGTTATTAAGTCTAAAGTTTGAATATCGAAGGGCTATAAGAGTTGGAAATGCATTTGGCACTCACAGAACTCAGATGCTGGAACTGTTCGCAGTAGGCCTTGCTGAGCATCTGCTCCTGGTTTCTGGTGCCCAGGAGATTCACACACATCACCGGGCCGTAGTGCAACAGACACCACTCGAAATGACGCTCAAACGCAGGAGTCGAGCAGACCGGACCGCGGGAAAACTTTATCTTTATCATCCCTCCACTTGTCTGAAAATGAGCAGGAAGGAAAACTACTCCATTATTCCATTATTTCCAAGGATGTTGTGAGGAAAGTGCTAGTGAGTTTAGATTCATGCACATTTTCATAATAAACCCAGAGAGAGAGAGGGAAGGGAAAGGGGTTTACTTGCAGCCCCGGCTGTTCCCAGAATAGGGGAACCCCTCCTCTGATTTGGACAAACGAGGCGACGTTCGAGTCGACAAAGATGGCTTGCTCCGTCTCCACAAAGTTTCCGACATGACCACTGTCATCTGTTCCTCTGGTGGTCAGTCTGCAGCGAGAGAAAGAAGAAGATGAGAGGTAAGGCCGGGTAGTACCTCACCTAAACTCATGCTACATGTTGAGCGCGTGCTATGTGCACACATCCACTAAATTGTAGGGTGTTTTTCTGTTACGCAATAGTTTTAACAGCCAGTGTGCAATACGCATGAATTGTATCACAATACATACTTTTCCTCAAGCATACACTCTCCCTAATTGCGTCCTAATTAAAGGCAGAATAAAGGGGCAAAGAGATGGAGAGAGACTTGGAAGGTTTACCTGGTGCCTGCTCGTTCGCAGCTGAGTCTGGAGAAGAGACAAGCCTTGGCCTGTTTCTCTCCAGCATACACGGTCTGAATCTCCACACTCCCGCACATGACTCGCACCAGCCACTTCCTGCAGTCCACTCCAAACCTTCTCATGTACGAATAGAGAGCTCTGTTCCTGAATGATGAGGGAAAAGTCACATTTTCTGACCTTACATACGTACCTGGATGTTTTTGCAAGTGTTTTCAAATGTGCTGATAAAATGTTCAGCAGTGAGAAAAACGTTCCCATGCATAGAAAACGTGTTTTAGCTGCGATTAATACTTCACATTATTATGCATGTGTACGGCGAGCAATTTTCTATCGTAAAAATATAGAAAATTGCAGCTCTGTGAATAATTATACAGCTAACCAGAAAAACTGCCGCTGCTCTTTGCCCTGCTTCTGGGAGCAGGAGAGGAGGTCGAACTGTGCTCCGTACGACGGCCAGGTGAAGAAGAACTGCCCGCTGGCCAGCAGTTTCCCAACCTCCTGCACCAGCTCCAGGTTTGCACGACTGCTGAACGGTGCAAACGTAGTCTGCGTGATCCGGAACACCTCCACGTCCCTAACCTGCACACACAGAGTTCAGGATTTGATCGAGTAGCTGTCTTCGTGTCTCTTATACCATTAAGTGGTAACCTCCACGGCCACCATGCCTGTATTTCCCATGTGAACACCTACAATAGCCACTACACAGTTCATTCCTCTGACACTACATGGATTCATTTGGCTCTGAACACACCACTGGCACAGCTGCTGCTCCTCACTATCAAACTCCACCACACCTCCCCTCCTCTCTCTCTCTCTCTCTTTCCTAACCTTTCCCACGGACTGACAGTCGGTGACTAGGACCAGGTAGTGGTAAACGGCGTCTCCCTGCGCCACCTGCAGGACCCCCAGACAACAGTAGGCGGCCAGGGCCTCGCCGTAGTCTCTGCGGACCATCTCCGCCTCGGCAGGAGCTGCGGGGAACACGAGGCAGAGCTAGCAACGCAACCCCCAGCAGCTCGGATGTCGAGATACTCACTCAGCGTGGCTATGGTGTTGGACTCGAACAGTAGCGTCTCTCCCTCGATCTCCTTCGACTCCAGGAGCACGGAGCGGGGCTTGTAGCGCCTCAGGACGCGGAAACTTTTCTTTAGAACCATTTTTCTGGCTCCCTTGTCGATTCTGATGTTTGGTTGCGTGTGTATGGGGGAGTGGCTGTGAATTCCCGTTCCATTCCAGCTCCATCGACCGAGTCCGGTTCCACAGTGTGACCTTTGAACTCGAGTGAGCGTTATTTAGAGATTCGACTCGGGTGAGCGTTATTTAGAAATTGAATTTGGGTGCGCGTTGTTTAGGAATGAAGAGCAAGAGAAGCCAGAATGCCGTCATTCTTGGTTATTTGCAGGCTCTCTGGCTCCCGTTCCTAGTATGCGGACTGCTGGCGGCGTCTGCGGTGGATCTGGTCCCGCGTCTGACGCACAGCGACTGCGAGATGACGTGGATGTTCTCTTGGCCGCAGTACCAGAGGTTGAACCTGTCGCTAGAGCTCCGCGAAGCCTATCCTCAGTACGGCCTCCACCTGTACCGAGAGAATCGTAACAGAGAGGAGCCTCTGCTAGACGCTGCACCGCTGCGACTGCGCGGGCTCCCCGCCCTCTTCATACCTGGCAACGCAGGCAGCCACAAGCAAGGTTGGTACATAGCTACAGTGTTCCGAACTTCTGTGCATTTTCTCTCTCGGCAGTTCGTTCCTCAGCCTCCATAGCACTGCAGATGCACAGACACGAGTTCCCTCGCCTCCGCCATTTTGATTTCTTCACTGTCGATCTCAACGAAGAGTTCTCGGGACTCTTTGGCGGAGTCCTCCTCCGACAGACTCGTACGTGAGGCCACACCCACCGCTTACCTTTGATCTCACTCGGCGACCGTCTCTCTCCCTCAGAGTTTGTTGCTGCTTCAATCCGGCACATTCTCTCCCTCTACCCCTCCTCCCCATCTCGTCCCTCCTCTGTTCTAATTGTAGCCCACTCCATGGGGGGTGTGGTTGCCCAGGCGTTGTTCACACTCCCCAACTTCCCCTCGTCCCTCGTATCGACCATCATCACTCTCTCCTCTCCTCTGGCTCGACCTGTCGTCACCTTTGACCCCTCTCTGATGGAGTTTTATACCAGAATATCTGAGGTGAGGGTCTGGGAATGAGACCACTATCATCAGAGACCATTTGTAATTGAGTCCAGAAATCCACAGCAATTTCCTCCATTTCACGTTTGCAGGTATGGTACAATGACAGAGAAGGGGGTGTGGCTAGGAACGTGACACTGGTGTCAGTTTCCGGGGGAGACAGTGATGTACAGGTTCCATTCCACCTCACCATCCCATCCTCACACCCTCACCAAACTCACACTCCCACCATCGGCTCCCCAGCTGTACCAAGAAATTGGGTACCTGCTGACCACCGAGCAGTCGTATGGTGGGTCAATTACATCATCATTACATCATTCCCTTCTCAGGTGTCGCAGGCTACAACTGGCACTCAGTAGAGGACTCTTCACCCTTCAGACCCCACCCACTAACGAATTGACCTCTGACCCTAGCAGGCAACGGGAGGTATTTCATCATCTCTTGTTCAGAGGCTGGAGTGTCCCGATGACTCCTTCCAACACACACCGTACGTACGGACAATGAGGTCTGATATTTCGTGATTAGATTTACTCTGTTGGCTCTGCAGTGAATTCTAAAGGCTGGAAACTCGTCGATTCAAATCCTCATTTCCACGAAGGCTCCCTTCCTTCCATGACGGCTCTTCCCCTCTCCTCCTCCTCTCCCTCCACTCTGCTGCTCGTGGCTACAAACTCGCCGACAGTTCACTGGCTCTATGTGTGTGTCTTATCACCGTCAACTTCTGCCAAGGCCAACTGCACCGATTTCTCTCATCGTGCTCGACTACTTCCACCCAGGTTTGAGATATTATCATCATCTGGGCATTTTCTCTGTTTGGTCTCATATATCCTGAGACTGAGACTGACTGTCCTAGTCTCTGCATATTTCTGTGAAGAATGTTTGAGCTGTCCTGTGGTTTTTTAGTAGGTGCACCACTTTTCACAAGAACCGAACTTTCCGTCACACACAGAGAGAATGTGGTGAAATACGTGACACTGAATGAGGGAGAATTGGAGGGTGGCACTCATGTGGTGGTGAAGACGAGTCTCTCGGGGAGAGAGAAGGGGAGAGGGAGGGAGTTTGTGCTCTTTGAGTGGTGCCAGAACAGGTCCCTCTCTCTGGACCTGCCATTCTGGGGTGAGGAGAAGTGTGTATTATTATACTGACTGTTAGTTTCGTGGAGCCTCTTTAGTCTTTGAGTGGTGCCAGAACAGGTCCCTCTCTCTGGACCTGCCATTCTGGGGTGAGGAGAAGTGTGTATTATTATACTGACTGTTAGTTTAGTGGAGCCTCTTTAGTCTTTGAGTGGTGCCAGAACAGGTCCCTCTCTCTGGACCTGCCATTCTGGGGTGAGGAGAAGTGTGTATTATTATACTGACTGTTAGTTTGGTGGAGCCTCTTTAGTCTTTGAGTGGTGCCAGAACAGGTCCCTCTCTCTGGACCTGCCATTCTGGGGTGAGGAGAAGTGTGTATTATTATACTGACTGTTAGTTTGGTGGAGCCTCTTTAGTCTTTGAGTGGTGCCAGAACAGGTCCCTCTCTCTGGACCTGCCATTCTGGGGTGAGGAGAAGTGTGTATTATTATACTGACTGTTAGTTTGGTGGAGCCTCTTTAGTCTTTGAGTGGTGCCAGAACAGGTCCCTCTCTCTGGACCTGCCATTCTGGGGTGAGGAGAAGTGTGTATTATTATACTGACTGTTAGTTTGGTGGAGCCTCTTTAGTCTTTGAGTGGTGCCAGAACAGGTCCCTCTCTCTGGACCTGCCATTCTGGGGTGAGGAGAAGTGTGTATTATTATACTGACTGTTAGTTTGGTGGAGCCTCTTTAGTCTTTGAGTGGTGCCAGAACAGGTCCCTCTCTCTGGACCTGCCATTCTGGGGTGAGGAGAAGTGTGTATTATTATACTGACTGTTAGTTTGGTGGAGCCTCTTTAGTCTTTGAGTGGTGCCAGAACAGGTCCCTCTCTCTGGACCTGCCATTCTGGGGTGAGGAGAAGTGTGTATTATTATACTGACTGTTAGTTTGGTGGAGCCTCTTTAGTCTTTGAGTGGTGCCAGAACAGGTCCCTCTCTCTGGACCTGCCATTCTGGGGTGAGGAGAAGTGTGTATTATTATACTGACTGTTAGTTTGGTGGAGCCTCTTTAGTCTTTGAGTGGTGCCAGAACAGGTCCCTCTCTCTGGACCTGCCATTCTGGGGTGAGGAGAAGTGTGTATTATTATACTGACTGTTAGTTTGGTGGAGCCTCTTTAGTCTTTGAGTGGTGCCAGAACAGGTCCCTCTCTCTGGACCTGCCATTCTGGGGTGAGGAGAAGTGTGTATTATTATACTGACTGTTAGTTTGGTGGAGCCTCTTTAGTCTTTGAGTGGTGCCAGAACAGGTCCCTCTCTCTGGACCTGCCATTCTGGGGTGAGGAGAAGTGTGTATTATTATACTGACTGTTAGTTTGGTGGAGCCTCTTTAGTCTTTGAGTGGTGCCAGAACAGGTCCCTCTCTCTGGACCTGCCATTCTGGGGTGAGGAGAAGTGTGTATTATTATACTGACTGTTAGTTTGGTGGAGCCTCTTTAGTCTTTGAGTGGTGCCAGAACAGGTCCCTCTCTCTGGACCTGCCATTCTGGGGTGAGGAGAAGTGTGTATTATTATACTGACTGTTAGTTTGGTGGAGCCTCTTTAGTCTTTGAGTGGTGCCAGAACAGGTCCCTCTCTCTGGACCTGCCATTCTGGGGTGAGGAGAAGTGTGTATTATTATACTGACTGTTAGTTTGGTGGAGCCTCTTTAGTCTCGATATTAATGAAACGGACGAAGGGTGTTAACTTGCATGCAAGAGTTGTTCTTTGGTGGAAAAGGTCCTTTTCAAAGTGTGTCGTAGCTCATTTTAGGGGTGATGTTTTAGGTTGTGTTCTTGCCTTTCAGGTATGACATCATCTCTCCACCTCCCTCCCTCCTCCCACTGCACCCTCACCAAAGTCACACTCCCCCAACTCACCCAAATATGGACTGCTCACTCGGCAGTTGTTACCGCCTCCTGCGCCGGGGTCAAAGGTGGCCTGGTGTTGCCACGGTTACCACACACTCCTCTTCTCCATGACAACGGGACTGGTCGTCTCGTCGTACCGCTCAGCCTCCAGGTGGGTTCCCATTCCCATGTCTGGAACCAAGTATGGGAATGAGACTCGACTCTTTTCAGGTTCCACTAAGAGATGATTCAGTTGCGGAGCTGATTGTTTGGTCTCCTAGCAACTGTTCTCTCTCCGTTACCCTCTCTCCCTCTCTGCTCTCGCTGGCTGGCAAACTCCTGGTCCTTTATACCCCTCTTCTGTTGCCGTGGGTTACAGCAGTTGCCATGGCGTCGCCAAGAACCCACCTAATTGGAGAGATGGTCTTATTGGCAGTGATGTGGGGGGTCACCTCGTAAGTTGAAATCAGGTCACCTCACCAATCTGAGATTCTTCCTGATCAGGACAAGTTCCCCCACAGAACCCTCTCTCTCTCTGCAGAACAGGTCTCCTTCCGGGAACTGACTGGGACCAGTTGACTCGAGACGGACTCTGGCCAGCATGGGCCCCTCCCCTTCTCCACCTCGTGGCGAGAGGACTCTTCCTCGTCCTCAGACCCCTTCTCCTCCGCCTCCCCTCCCTCCTCCTCTCCCGCTGTCTCCGTGGCAACAACAGGGTGGTCGTGGGTACCCTGGTTGCCATGTGGTGTCCAGGACTGATTCTGTGTTCAGCTCTCGGCCTGCTCCTCTCCCTGGCTGCTTACACTCTCAAGGTATTGGCAAAGAGAGGCACATTGAGCCACATTCGGCGAGCTTCTCTCTATTTCTGACTGTCTGCAGGCTGTGGATGGACGGCAGCGTCAAGTACAGAGTCTCCTCCTTTGTCTCGTCTTCCTCTCTCTCCCCTCCCTCTGCTCCTGGATCAAGAACATCAGGTGTGTCCTCCAGTGTCTGGTAGTCATGGAGATGATGTCATCTCTCTCCTCACAGGTTCTCATTGCAGCTGTACCCTGACCCTCTCTTCTGGCAAGTGGGTGTGGCCTCGGCAGTTTCCCTCCTCCCTCTCCTTCTACCTCCTCGACCAAATCAGTACGTGCTCCTTTCAAGCAGGGATGTGTCTGTGCTCTTATTATGCAAGTCCTTGTGTGTGTTGGATGAGTGGGTTTGACGTCACTTAACATGATAATATGCATGATTTTGTGTTTACCTTTGCCTAATTGTTAGCGGATATGAGCAGATAAACACGCTACGTTGTCCTACATGTACTATACATATAGACTGGTTTGTGTATAGGACCGACCCCATACAACGCACAAACACATTTCTCTCCTGCCAGAACTCCTGATACGTGCAGCATACGCACAACAAACACCAACTTGACATCCTGATGTGTGATAATAAGCCCGTCAACACAAAGCCCCTTTCATATGGCTGGGTTTCCTGTGTTGAGGTGCATGCAGCAGCCATCTCTGCAGCCATCTCTGGTCCGTATCCTTGCTTGCCTACCTACCGAGGACCGTTTCTGTTTGTGTTCTCGTGGCTCTGAAGCAGCTGTGTGGGGTGTGGTTGCCATGGAGACACTACACCTCCCCACATGTCTGGGTTGGGTTGGGTATCAACGGAAACCATTGTCCAACAGTATTTGTGAAGTCCTCCCTAGCCTCCTAGCTACAAGTTTCTCTTGCTCCTGTTGTTGACGACCAAACTTACATTTCCATACCTGTTTTACAGGTTTTCCCGGTTGGCTGGTGGGTGTGGCTTCACCTACATGCCCCTCCCCCTGGTGTCCGCCTCGTCTCTCCTATCAGTCTCCCTCGTCCTCTACTGCTCCGTCCACACGTACAGACTCAGCTACTTCGTGACAGCCGCCATTCTCCTCTCCCTCTTCTCCAGACTCACTAACAGACAGCCCTACAAATCTGACTAGAGACCAAACCCAATCACTCTTCCAAACCATCTCTCACAGGACTACCCAATCACTCTTCCAAACCATCTCTCACAGGACTACCCAATCACTCTTCCAAACCATCTCTCACAGGACAAAACCTACTCATCTCAGCTATGCTCTGATCTATTCAGAGGATCCTTAAGCAATATAATTATAGTTTTGCACAAAGCTTTAGGGCCTTTTCCTTAAGTCTTCGCGGTAAATTTGTGGACAATTCTGTATAATAAAGAATTTTTACTTGCAACTGAATCAAAACAGTTCTCTCTTGAAACCTTTCCCACCCCATGCTACTATTGTAAGGTTGTGTATATATAGGTAGTCATTCTGTCAGTTGTGAATTTGGAAGCGTATACATCTGTGTTGCAAATCGTTTTGTGTCTACGTTGACATTTGACAAGTGTTATTCACAGTCATATCAATAGTACGTATGTAGGTATAATATAAATAAGAAATTGAAACAATCTGATGAGATGGGGTAGGTGCTGGTGACTCTGTGCCAGACAACAAACAAACAAACAAAACAACAAATAAACAAACGGCAAACAAAAGAAAATGTCATAATTGATTATACAAAGCAAGACAAGACGAGCCAAGTAACATTCATTAAAAATTATAAAGAAAAAGTACAGAGAAAGATGAATAATTTTGACTCAGGGAAAAAAGCGAAGGTGAGAAATTGCAAGGGCCCCTGACAATAAATACGGCAATTGTCTCCTGGTGAAAGTTTCGTTCCAGTTCTGGTGGGGTCAGAGGTTAAATCCTGGGGTGGTATCTTGTGGAAGAGAGAGACAAAGAGAAGATGGGGGTGGAGAAAGGGGCGTGGCTATACTACGGACTCCACTCTGGCGATGATGCGACCTTCGAACTGTGGGAGGACGGTCTCCTCGTCTGATATCTCCTCCATTAGTGGCCCCTCAATTCCTTCGTACACTGTCTTGAAGAAGAATCTGGAGAGAGAGAGAGGAGGGGAACATTAGTATTGGCACATGACCATAATAATTACTATACCGTCTTCATACAATACTCTATGTCACGTTTGAGGATAAGAATTGTTGCTAGTATGCAATTCTGGAATTGTCTGTATACACCCAATGGCAGTTTGTGGGCCTAGCTCTCAAATATGGACAAAGTAAAGGTCAAACAGCTCAATACAGTCACATCAAGTAAACGTCAAACAGCTCAATACAGTCACATCAAGTAAACGTCAAACAGCTCAATACAGTCACATCAAGTAAAGGTCAAACAGCTCAATACAGTCACATCAAGTAAACGTCAAACAGCTCAATACAGTCACATCAAGTAAAGGTCAAACAGCTCAATACAGTCACATCAAGTAAAGGTCAAACAGCTCAATACAGTCACATCAAGTAAAGGTCAAACAGCTCAATACAGTCACATCAAGTAAACGTCAAACAGCTCAATACAGTCACATCAAGTAAAGGTAACATCATTAATCCAGAGGGTAAAGTACGTGGAGTACATGCTGGCATTGTCTTTCACCCACTCATGGGAATGACATTGAATGGGCAGCAGCAGAGGTCTAAGGAGATTTCTTGGAAAATGTACACATATTGTATTCCAGTCTACAGTAGGAAGGACACCACAGCCATTTGCACTAGTGAAACAGTAATAAGGCAGGCAGCTGTTCATGGCTTTGAAGGCTGTGGGTGAGGATTGAATGTTGCCATACATTGAGAGGGGGTAGAGATCAAAGTGGTGTGAACTCTGTGCAGTGTATGTATAATATATGTACACCTAAGTCTCATCTCTCATTTCCTTCATCCCCTCTCTCTCCCCACTTTCTCCCTTTCCCTACTCTCCCGTCCAATGCTACTAACTCAGTGGGGGGGAGGCCACACACTAGTACACTAGAAAAGGACCCTCTTATGTGGTAAGATCTCTGGTAGTAGATTCCAATCTCGGCTTACTCTAGTCCACATCTTCCGATGTCCACTCACTACCTCAGTGCCGTAGTGGCGAAACAGAACATGGGGCAAAGCTGCCCCATCCCCCCTCCCTATCCTTCCTTTCTTAACCTCATGCCTAATTCACTACTTGCCCATTCATTTTTCGATTCATGGATGAGCTAGCTGCCCTGGCATCAGGACAACTCTGCCTAGAGAGCAGAGTGACGTGGGTTCGGGCCCCCCTCAGGGCAGCTCTTTTCTAAAAAAAAGCTCTCCTGGGTGTATTCTAGCACTTGATCTACACAAACATAAAACCTAACTCCTCTATAACTCAGTACATACATACATCACACAGAGAGGGTGTATACGTACCTGTATTCTCCCTTTCTGTTGAATATCTTCTCCTTGAATTCTCCGAGAGTGACGGTACTCGAGTGGTGTTTCTTTATAAACGGAGTCCTCTTCGAATCCTGCGCCGGCATCTCCACAATATCGTATACAACCAGGATACCGGCTGCTTGCTGGGGCGGAGCAGCCGGGCGGGGCATCTGCGAGTGCGACGTGGGTGTGTGGCTTGGCTCGACGATGGGCGGAGTTTGGTGCATTTTGAATCCGGTGCGTCTGGGCCGGCTCAACTGTCGATGAGGCATCCTGCTGTTGGAGGGAGAGAGAGAGAGAGAACAAGAGGTATATAAAATGCGCACACATGAGAGGTATATACTACTACATACATACAAACAGCCACTAGAGGTGAGTCCAGACTGAACTAGCCTCCTACAGCCTGTGAGCAAATTGGTGGTGACAATAGCCCACACATGGTGCCACTGTCCAGGGGGGCTAGCAGAGGCTAGGCCCAGAAACATGTCGCCTACTTGAACAATAGAGGACACCCCAGGACTCGGAACGACCTCTTGTTTTTACCTATCTCCCACCTCACTATCTTCCCACACACACCCCCTCTCTCTCTCTGGTTCCACTGACCGCATATTGGCAGTCAGCTAGCAATAAAACAGTCTGCAGAGTCCCAATACGAGCGCGGTATTCAGGCAAACAGCTCGCTGCCCTCTGTACCGGCAGAACAGAGGCACACTTCAAAGTCGGGCAGTCGACCACCTGCCCTCGCACTTGGCAGCGCCCACAAAACACATCCACTCACGGTGTCTTTGATATCCAGCGAGACTACTGGCACTTGGGCCCGCTATAGGGCCACTGTATCGTACGGTACAGAGAGTATAGTACACCTCTGTTTACTGCACAAACTCAGTAGTGTGTGTACATTTGCCCTTTGTAGAAGCTTCCCAATTTCTTTGATCTTTTATAGTGTATGCTCAGAGCAAAAACACAAAGCTACCGAACCTTCAAAACACTGGGCTATACCTTACAAATCAGGACACCCACATGAATTTAGGACACCTAACAGGTCAATGTTGTCCTGAAATGTCACAACCTGGTTCAGGACAGCTCTGAGGGATCAGGACAACATTGACCAAGACAGAGAGAGTAGAGGGGTACATACGTACCTCGGGAAATGATGAGGTTCATCTGATTCGGAGTAGTTGGCGGCAGAAAATCGTCTCGGGATGAAGAGGTCGGACTCACTCGTGATTGTGATAAACGACCCGCTGTCGTCGCTCGAGTAAGCCCCCGGGTAATTGGCCGTTCGCGTGTGTAGCTGGTGTGGCGGTAACCGATGGCGACCGCTGAGCGATTGGACACGACAGTGCGACAGATCCTCCGCGTGAGGAGAGCTGTTGATTAGAGTAATAGCTGCTGCCTTAGCTGCAATATCCCTCTGAGGTGTCTTGCTGAGTAGCAGATTCTGCCCCTCCACGAACCGCTGCACGTGCCGACTGGACGCCACCATGCTCGATGGCGTGGTACCCCACTGGACGGAGTCACCCACCCCGGAGTCAGACGTGTACGAGAGAATCGACGACGCAGTGCTGGAGGATTTGGGGTGCCCGAGATGTCTCCGATTCCGGCTGACCTGATTGGTGATCTCGAGGTCCTTGAGGGCGTCTTGGATCTCATGCTGCGCAAGTTGACCCTGCTCTATTGCCAGTTTGGACTGAGGGTTCGCGTAGGGTGCGAGACTGGGGCTGTGCAGAGGTGAAAGGTCGCCGCCACGGGGCGAGTCTCCACTGACCATGGGAGGAGGGGCGGAGTCGAGGAACCTGTCGTATTTGATAGAGTTCGGGAGGTCGTACCAGTCGATGGCCTGCACAGATTGGGAAGAGAGGGGGTGAAAAACGAGGAAGTTAACAATGTAACATTGAAACAACTTCCTTTCAAGATTGTGTGATGTCACTTCAAAAGAATCTGGCTACTTTGTTGCAAAGAGACAGACAAGGCTTTGTTGGGTTAACTCTTTGTTGGGCAAGGTGTAATATGGATCATAAGTGAGGTAACAAAGCAACCAGAGGGGGGAGAAAGGGAGAGGGAGAGATGAGAGAGGGAGAGAGGGAGAGGGAGAGATGGAAAGGAGTGAGGTGTTGGTCTCAACAGCTGTGGGGCAGGAAGTCAGCAGGAGACTAGGAGGCGAAGGAACACCTTTGAAATGCTCCACTAGAAGGCACTGCTAGGGTAACCCTGGACGCTTTGCTTTGCTTCACTTCAAAGACTAGCAAACCACAGCCAACCAGGAACTGGATATGAAAAACACTCATCTAGATAGAGGTTCTTCAAGAAACTCACCATGATTTCTTCGTAGGACTTTCCCTGTTGTCTGGCCTGGTCTTGGGCCCTCTTTTTCATGGTCTCCCTGTCCTTTGCCACCGCCATTAGTCTCTCGCTGACCATGGCCACGAAATCTTCTCTCGTCACCGGTTTATCTTTCTTTGCCAGCGGCCCCGCCACGTGGTGACTCCGAAAATTCTGAGGAAGAGAGGGAGGGAAGAGAGGGAGGGAAGAGTAAAGCCACGCACAAGTAGGGACTGAAATGGCAACAAGGCTGTGTAGAGGGAGCAGCTGTTCTGCGACACCCACACAAACCCATAATAATATGTTCCCTCCTCAAAACCAGGGGGAAAACAGTGGTTCGTGTGTGCTGCCAAAGCCGGCTGGAATTCTGAGATCCAGACACATCACCCAACCAACCAACACACACACTACGTGAACGTCAACCATTGTGGGAACCTCAGCTCCACACAAAGCAAACCCAGGCCTAGTTTGTCTCTCTGCCAGTAACACACAGGCTGGTGTTATGTCGAGGAGAGCGAGACATGGAGAAAGGGAAATAGGAGGGAGAGAGGTAGAAGAGAGAGAGGGAGAGAGAAAGAAAAACAGAGAGAGGGGAAAGAGAGAAGGTAGGACACCTGGGGAGCTGTCATCTAACCCCAAATCATTCCAGACCACCCCCCACACACAGAGAGAGCTGGCTCTCTTCCAGCACTCAGTTTGTATCGACATCCAATACACGCAACATGTATACCTATAGAGCATCCAACCCTTTGTGAAACAAGACCCGGTCGCGTACACACACGCAGCATACACTGCACATAATACGTCAGGCGATATACCTGTGTAGCTGATACAGACGGTGTTACTAGGATTTACCTTGGTCTCAGTGTCTGAACTACAGGCCCGGTGACTCCTGTGGTAGGGGAGTCTCAGTCGATGACCTCGAGACCTTCCCAACTCACTTCCACCGCCACTAGAGAGAGAGAGAGAGAGGAGGGGGGAGAAAGAGACACAGGGTGAGGCGTATTGCGGTGGCACATTCTGATCGTCACAGTTCCCAAACAGATGCCATGTGAAGTGTATGAACAAAGGGCTTTGGTCTCACACACACACATAGCTGAAACAGTCCACCGGCGCCAACGGTGGTGGTGTCTTACTTGTGTACCCCGCAGAGCACAGGTCTATACTTGGCACGCCATGGAAAGTAGGCTCTAGGTCTGCACACTCTAAAACAGGTACTCCATTATCACTGAGATCTTTTAATTAACATTTCATTCAAGCCACACCCAGACTATTGGGCTAGCAACACTTCCAGGACTACAATGAACCTATTTCCTTTCTCCCTTTCTCACTACACACCTTATCTCTCTCACCTCCTTCCCTCCCCTCTCTCTCTCTCTCTCCTCCCTCACAGTGCTGGCTATATAGTAGGAAACTCACTCAGTTGAACAGCTAGTGACAGAGACAGAGTCCTCAGAGCTGGACTGGTGCATCATAGGAGAGGCACCACGCAGGATCCCACCAACCGGCGTGAAGGCAAGCTCCATACTCATGGAGTCATCCAATTCCCCAAACATCTCCCCAAACACGTCGGAAGCGAGAAACTGCCGCAGTTCGTTCTGCGTCATTATGTCCCACACTTCGTTCTGGGCCGGCTTGAAGAGTGAGTTTGACAGAGTCTTGGGGTTGAGGCCGAGAATGCTCTTGATGGTGCGTTTGGTGTTCTGTTTGACTTGGACTAGCTGCGGCGCTGTCATCTTGATGTACTTGGCGTAGATGGCTTCGGCGACGTTGAACAGTTTTTCTCGAGGCAGCTCGTGGTAGTGCTTGCAGGCCAGCCAGAAGTTGAGGTTCCTCAGAATGCACTGGTCTTTGAGAAACCGCCGAAACATGGTGAATAGCTTGTAGTCGCGGAATACCATGTCCAGCGTCACCTGCGAGCGCGGGATGTGTAGAAGATCGGACTGCCCCGCGTCCACCGCGGCTCGCTGCTGTTCTCCCGCGCCGCTTCCACCTCCTCCACCACTCCCTCCGTCCTCCAGGACTCGCTCGGGACTTTCTTCCTGGAAGCTGCCGCCGCTCAGCACACCCGTCTCCCCGTTCGGCACCCGGCGTACGACGACGGGCGCGGGCGTCTCCTCCGTCTCGCGGTCGCTGCCGCTGGTCAGGTCGTCTCCCGAGTCTATCTTGGTGAGGGCCTGCTCGAGAGCAAGATCTGAATCGTCCATTTTGTCTTCCATCTACACGGCACCTCGGACTCTCTCTCCACCACACAACAAACAGACAACTGGTCTCCACTGGTCGCACGCGCACGAAGCGAACTGACAGCGGGTTGCGTACGGAGTGTCGCCGGACAAGAGAACCAGACTTCTCGACTTGTTCACGATGACGCGGGAAGCACACGTTCAGCACGACCGACCCACGCCGCCACCAACTGGTTTATACACACATACACAAAGGCAGCGCTTTTTCGGGTGGACTGCAGTACACCGTCTATACACACACACGGGGGCAACGTCTGGAACGCTTGCGGGCGAGCCGGCCCACTTCAAAGGAGTAATTACATGCTTTGAGGCGAGATCAAAGGATGCCGCGGTCCAATGGGAGTAGAGGCGGCCGCGCTCAAACTTCAAAGCAGCGCGCTTCGCGTAAGGAAACGTGTAATTGCACTCTCGCGTAATGAATGTGTTTACGTACATACGCATCAAGCTGTAGGTGACAGGAGTAATGATAACAACAGTATAAAAAATCATGAAAGCAGCTGGAAAGGTGATTGACGCTAAATGGGGTATTACTAAAACAGTGACTGTCATTGTGTTTTGGGTTCTAGTCTGAATATTCCGTGTGTCGATGATCCGACTTCAGTTGTTGATGTTGTTTCTCTAGTTGAATGGAGAGCTCTCTCACTTTCTGCGACCAGTAGTCACTGCTTTGCTGTAGCTGTACAGACAACTGTATGGGGAGATAGAGAGGAGAGAGGGAGGAAGACGCCTACACACTCACAGACAAAGGTAAAACACACCTCTCCAGCGCGCCTAATCCAGAAATCCTTGTCAAGTTCGTCTTCTTCATCGGCTGCTTGCCCCACCCTCATCCCAGGGTCTTCAGTGGTTGATCTAATACACACACACACACACACACACACATTACTATACATAAGATGCCACGTTGAATAGGCAAAAACCAACATGCAGTTGAATGTAATTAACCAACAATAGGAACCCTGCAAAGGCCCCCTTTGCATCAACATGCATGAACCAAGAACCACCCACAATAGCTAACAGTCACTAAACACACAAATGGGAGGGCGGGGAGACAAGGAGGGAGCGGAGAAGGGGAAAGAGAGAGCAGGGAGACAAGGAGGGAGCGGAGAAGAGGAGAGAGAGAGCAGGGAGACAAGGAGGGAACGGAGAAGGGGAAAGAGAGAGCAGGGAGACAAGGAGGGAGCGGAGAAGGGAGAAAGAGAGAGAGAGCAGGGAGACAAGGAGGGAGCGGAGAAGGGGAAAGAGAGAGAGCAGGGAGACAAGGAGGGAGCGGAGAAGGGGAAAGAGAGAGCAGGGAGACAAGGAGGGAGCGGAGAAGGGGAAAGAGAGCAGGGAGTCAAGAAAGACTGAAAGTGGCGGGAAACATAATACACCGTGTCCAGCAGCTCCAGTACTAGGAGTACCTAACACACATACACCGTGTCCAGCAGCTCCAGTACTAGGAGTACCTAACACACATACACCGTGTCCAGCAGCTCCAGTACTAGGAGTACCTAACACACATACACCGTGTCCAGCAGCTCCAGTACTAGGAGTACCTAACACACATACACCGTGTCCAGCAGCTCCAGTACTAGGAGTACCTAACACACATACACCGTGTCCAGCAGCTCCAGTACTAGGAGTACCTGAGAAAAGGGGTCAGTGCAGAAACAGCTGCAACTCATGTCCGCCTGTTCCATCACATTGCCTACACCCAACATGGCCACCTTCCCTTCCCTTTGAAGCAGGGAGCCATTGTCAGCTGATCCTTCAGACACACACACCAGAGAGACACACTAACACGCTGGGTGGCAGTGTCAGACCTCCGGGAGGCTTTGAAGTAGGCACTTTGTTGGGGAAACTACGTGTGTTTCGGTATGCAGGCGAGGCTCAGCACACCCCTGCCTGACGTGCTGTTCTCTGCCTCGTGTGGTGTGTGTTTTGAACCGGCGTGTTAGAGAGGACAAAAGTGGGAAAAGGGGAGTTGAATGCACAGGTTAGCTTTGATGGGAGAAGAAAGACAACACAAAAGACACTGGATTTGTGGTACAAAGAGGAATGGTCTTTAATCCTTCCCTCCCTCCCTCCCTCCCTCCCTCACAACACACACACACACTTACAGGCCTTCCTCCATTGTGGAGCAGTAGAGAGAGTTAAACTTGAGAGGGACAGACGCGACGGCTGAGGCATGGTGGACGGTTGTCGAAGAACCTTCGACAACACTCTCTCCCACCTACAAAGTCACACGAATGGAATATGATGAACCAAGTTTTGGTAAGACGAGGGAGAACGTATTGACCTGCACCCCTGTCAGCTGGCTGAGGTCAAAGTCAAGTGTAGCAGTAATGTGGGTCACACCCCCCGAGGAGTTGAGGAGAGAGGAAGAGGAGGACGAGGCAATGGCTGTGTCCAGTTCTCTCGTCTTCCTGTCCAGCTGGGCCTGAAGGTCACGGTTACGGGAGAGGATCGAGGCGTTGAGAGCTTCCAGTTCTCGCTGGCTGGCTCGGAGTGACTGTAACTCTGACTCTTGCTCCCTGTGTGAGAGTGTGAGTGTGTGAGTAAGCAAGGGAGAGAAGCAGGGAGAGAGACAGACTGACACGGTCTGTTTACACAAGCAAAACCTTTCCTAGGAACACAAATACAGCGACAAACAGCTACAAAGATTGTCACAAAGTGGGGCTCCGGGCTGCAAGGGACGTGTCATCCTCACATGACGGATTCCGATACCCTTTGCAATGCAGCTGCCTCCTTTGATGTGGCCTTCCTCCATTCAAACCCTTCACATCTACCGCACACACACTCTCTGGGGTCTCAATAGCAGTGTTGTTATGGGAAGACCAGAGTTGTAAGGAACTCGACTCACTAGCTCCCACCACAACCTCACACACACACACTCACCTCACATGTCTGAGAAGGACCTCAGTATTTGACCTGCACAGAGAGGACACACAAGTAACCTTGTTATCCTCACGCACAAAACTCTTTACAAACTTTCAACTACCAAAGGAATAAAGGTCACCTCTGTTTCTCCGCCCAGTCCCCCACGTGCCCTGTCATGTTCTCGCACTCTTCTTGCAGCTGTCGACAGAACTCCTTCCGGTCATCGAGGCTGGTTTGGGTGTTCATCAGCTGGGTGGCCGCTTGCGACGCAGACTGCTGCAGACCGTCGTATTCCTCCTCCATCAGACCCAGCCGCTGCTGCAGCTGGTCATGTGACTGCTCACATGTGTGTCACATGACCAGTTCAGGCAAATGTATAAAACACACTCTCTCATGTTAGTGTTTTGTAAGGCCAATGCAAATTAAGTATTAGCGTTTTTGCTTATGGGGTTACAGTTTGCTATTTTCTCAGTGTATCTCTCTACCTGTTCAGTGGCGGCGAGCTGTCCTCGGAGAGAGGCAGCCTCTCTCCGAACATCCCTCAGTTCCCTCTCCAACTGCTCCACCCTCTCCCTCCCCTCCCTCACCTGCCCCTCCACCACCTCCTCCTCCGCACGACTTCCAGTCAACTGCACACACATAAAACAACATCATCCACACATGTACTACAATACAGTGGAACCTCCGAACAAGGGACACTATGGGACCAACGATTTTGTCCCTTGTAGAGAGGTCGTCCCTATCTCGGAGGTCAAATACACACTAAAGTATTAGCATGGGGTTGAAACAAGTGTCCCTTGTAGAGAGGTCGTCCCTATCTCAGAGGGCCCCTTATCAGAGTGTCGGGAAAAGTATTGCCCTGAGCTGAGTGTCTTTGATATGTGATTGTCTTGTGTTTACCGCCAATGACATTGTGTGTGTCACGACCAATCAAAAATGGGCTGCCTGCCTGCTACTGCTGACACTGTCCCGGCCACCCACGAAGGGCCTAATTCACAGTGGACACTTGTTTATCAACAAGTCCGGCGAAATGAACAGCGAGTTTTGAAGAGTTGGCAGCCGGAGGACCTCCACAGGCAGGGAGGGGCTTAATTCACTAACACCGCAGCCAGTACAAGACACACACAACTGTCGCCACATTTCTCACGGCTCACAAAACATGTTTCAACTCACCATCCAAAACAAAAACTTTCAAGGCTTCATACACGAGGACTAGACTGGACAAGTGTCTGAGAGAGACAAGTCTCGGTGAAGGTGATGTGTCCCGAAAAGCTGTCCAGATAAAGTCGAAAAGGTGTCCTGATAGAGGTTATGTGCGTCAAATTCCCCCACAGTCAATAAAGCCAGGACATGAACATATCGCAAACAGTCCCCGCTCCTTCAGGGCAGACACAGTCGCGTCACTGCGATGTGGCACAGACAGCTGCCGTCCTTTGACAGGCAGGATATCAACTTGCCGCCGCTAATCGGCTGGTATGCACGAGTCTTGGAGCCTATAAACAACCATTAGGGTCCCCTTTGCCTGCCTGGTCTCCTTCCTCTCGACACTGCACACCACGACATTCCAAAGAGGGGCAGCGTACAAAGGGAAAAGTTCACATTGGGGGGATAAGACACGTGGAAATGAGATAGTTGTATGAGCCTGTAGCTGAAGGTGTCCCGTTTGATACCAATTTCTGAAGTTTTTCACATCTACCCACACTACTATAGAGTCAGTTGGTTCAAGGCTATCACATGACTCATTGAATAAGTCACATGACTGATCACATGACTGGGGGTCATCAAATCAGAGGAAGTGTTGGTTGCTATGTGTCTGTCGGCCTACCCAAACTTGCAGACACATATCCAGACACAATGTGTGTGTGCAGTCCACTTAAGGGACACTTCAAAGGATGACATCATCATGACATCATTACGATGTTTACCAACCGCCGCCCACCTCTCTCTGAGTGTGTTCCAGCAGGAGTGTCACTCGTGCTAGCTCCGCCCTAAGCTCCGCCCCCTCCCTCTCCAGCTGGCCCGTCTTCTCACGAGAGAGCTGGAGTTCTGCGGTGAGCTGAGTCAGCTCCAAGGACCAGTGACGCTCCTTCTTCCCTGTCGTTTCCAGCTCTGATCGCAGGGTATCCCTCTCCTCCTCAACCTCTTCAACCTTGGAACAAAGAGAGAGATATCTTATTTACCTACCGTAAACTTTGGGGGGATGTGAATTTTGCAAATCTGACAAAAACTCAAGGTTAAAATGCTCCGAACGTGTGGTTAGCAAATCCTCTCTCTCTTCAAACACTTCACCACAGTACAGTTCATATCATGTACATATATAGTACATCCTGACCAGTGCTTCAGTCTGTGCGAGTTTCTCCTCTGCATCTTGGAGTCTCTGTGACAGGTCCCAGACCTTCTCCTCCCTCTCCCTCCTCTCCCCCTCCCTCTCCCTCCTCTCAGCCATCAGCTGTGTCTCTGTCTGCGTGGCCAGTGACTCTGCTGTCTGTCTCGCCTCCTCCAGCTGCCTGCTCTCCTGCTGAGCTGTCTCCAACTGCCGAGGAAAAGAGAGAGAATAGAGTAAAACGAGAAGGGAAGAGGGAAGAATAGGAAGAACAGCAAGAAACCCTTGGCTTGGTACATTATTTCATCATGCATATCCCCTATATACTAGGCCACAATACATATATTTGTACATAGCAATTAATGAGAGCAAAAGATAGAACCACCTCTTCTTGTAGAGTCAGGAGCAGTTTCTCCAGAGTAGCCAGCTTGTCTGCCATGATCTTGACCTGTTCCTCTCTCACCC
Source organism: Geodia barretti (assembly GCA_030341885.1). Lineage (NCBI taxonomy): Eukaryota > Metazoa > Porifera > Demospongiae > Tetractinellida > Geodiidae > Geodia > Geodia barretti. The sequence continues at coordinate 87,534 of CASHTH010000074.1, forward strand.
TCCCTGCCTCTACCTCGCTCTGGAGTAGAGTGATGGTCGCCAGACGCTCGGCACCGACAGACTCCAGGACACCCCGACACTGCTCCAACGACAGCTGCTTCTCCTCCGCCGATGCAAGCTCCGCCTCCAGCTGGTGGGCGTGGTTTCGTGTCTCGGCAAGGAGGGCTTCGAGGGAGGCAAGTTTGAAGGAAAACTCTTCATTGGACGCCTGGACCTCTTCGGCCTGACAGAGGACAATGGAAAAATGAGCTCAGCTACAAACTAAAATTTGCTGGCAAAATTTTTCTACCACTAACATTTATACTGAGAAGACAGTCACTCTTTGACTCAATGTGTGTATATTATATGGACCAATGAAATTGTGTGTTTTAAAAATCAACTAATCAACGGGCTAAAATGTTTGCTGTTTCCTTACCTCTAGACGAAGGTCAGCAATGAGCTCCTCCTGACCGGCGAGCTTTAACTCCACCGTTTCTCTCTCCACCGCGTCCAACGAGAGGGTGACACGCAGCTGCTCAACCTCTGCCCCCTCCTCCCCCTCCCTCCTCTTCTCCCTCTCTTTACTCTCCTCCAGCTCCCCCTGTAGCTCCTCCAGCTCCTCCTCACGATCATACAGCTGTGAAAAATAATACATCATCCCAGTCCCATTCCCATGTCAATGGTATGGAATAAAACCCAGACCACAATCCTAATCGGTAAAAACGCATCTTCCAGAGATCAATTTCCAGTTTTCTGTTGTTTTACAGCCACGTTGTTACGTAACATGGTGCTGAACATGAAAACGTGGAAACTCGTCTGCATGCCCGGCCCGCTCCTGACTTGTTGCCTGAGACTGTTTTTCTCTGTCTCCATGGCGACCAGTCGCCTCTCTGACTCCTCCTCGTGACCCTTGCCAGCTGCAACCTTTATTCGTCACCAAACCATTTCCAAGAGAAAAAAAAGAGAAAAACATCATAAAACCAGTGCAACGAGGAGAAAAATGAATTGGTGCATACAAAAATTTGATGCACAAAAATTTGATGCCTACAGTGGAAAAATATGATTCTAAGTGTCTGGAGTTCCAAATTTTAGAGAGAGGAGGTGTTGAGGATGGCTAGTGAGGCGACAAAGTGGCTCACTTCCTGATTGAGGCTGTCACAGAGTGTGGCTGAGGTCTGTAGGTCTGTCTGTAGAGACGTCGCAATGGACTCTTGCCGTTCAGCCTGTGGCAGTGTAAGAGGGAGAAAGAGGGAGAAATGAAGACGTTATTTTTAATGCAGTAGTTCAAAGGTTCAACTCCAACAGACATCTCCATGGTGTCATCTTGATTGATTTCTCTGTCAAAGCATACCAGGACACCAAACCCTCTGGGCTAAACGTGGTAACTTGTGTAAAGGACAACATTCACAGAGACATCAAAGAGATCGCTGGTGATTTCAACTGCACAGGCCCACACACACACACAGCACACTCTACCAGACACCAAAAGCCACACTCAGTTCCAACACAATATTTAATATGCCACATCAGTCTGGTTTAAGAACTACTGCATCATTATGCAAACTACATGTACACACACACACTTACTTCCTCCAGGGCTTGCTGGTGTTGCAGAGAGAGACAGGCTGTCTGCTGCTCCAGTTGTGCGATGATTCTCTCTCTCTCGCTGACAGCATCGCTGAGTCTCCGATGCTGGGTTGCCAGCTGCTCTACCTCTGTCAGTTTGGTCTCCGACTGCACACAGGAAACAGGAGGGGGAGAGGGGAGAGGAGAGGAGGGAGAGGGAGAGGAGGGAGAGGAGGGAGAGAGGAGGGAGAAGGAAGAGAAAGGAAGGGGGAAACATACATTGATATCATTCACTCCTCCATAAAATGACTATATATATGATTTCTCCTATCGAGTTTCTACCTCTGAAGAAAGGGCCACTTCAGAAACCAAGGAAGCTCAGATTGGACAAACCCCAGACATCATTTGATCCTCTTTGATGAAATTCCCCTGTGGCCTACTGGTTGCCAGGGTAATTTGATTACCACACACGCTGCCAATGAAGGGGGTGACAGCTACATAATTTTATACACTTGTTCGTCTCACCATACAATCTTTAATTACACCTCACTTCCTCTAATTAAAGTCTGAAACATGACGTCGGCATGGAAACATGCATGTGAAATATCCACAGGGAATTAAAAGGCAATTATTGTGATGATGTCGAAAGCAACCACGATGATGTAATTGCGATGTAATCGGATACCTCTTGTCTGGCGGTGTTCCGCTGTTCCTCGGCGCACTCCAGCTGCTTCTGGAGGTCTCTGATGACGTCTGCATACTGCGACAGCTCTGCCCCCCTCCTCTCTCCCTCACCTCTGACCTGGGCCTCAAGACTAGCCACACTCGACTGACTCGCCTCAAGCTCCGACAACAGCTGCTCAAACTCGTCCTGAAGAGCCGTCCGCGCCGTCTGCATCACCTCGACCTACAGGACATGGAGTTTCAGGACAGGTAACTTCAGGACAGGTTGGAAGGTGGTTTTTAGGACAACCTCTGAGGAAATGGCAGCCAGTTGCTCTTGGAGTGACCTGTTTTCAGAATTCAGCTGTTCCAGAGAGCTCTCTCGCCGCTCCAGCTGGATCACATGACAGTCACGTGATACTGACCACACCCACTAATTACCACAGACTCACCTCCTCTGATAGGACTTGCTCCGTCTCCTCTTTGTTCCCTGCGGCAGCTGCAAGATCCCTCTCCCTCCTCTCCCTCTCCTCCTCCACTTCCCTTCCCAACCTCTCCACCTCCCTCTCCCGCTCCTGGAGGGAAGCCACGCCCTCTGTCACACCCACCTGGGACTCGGAAGCCAATTTCTCCAGCTCTGAGACCTGTTTCTCCCTCAGAACCACCTCCGACTGCAGCTGCTCCTGCACAACACACACAGGGACAAATTAAACCTGCTTATCACTAAGTACGGAAGTCAGTGGTGGGCTCTAAATGGAGTCACTAGACTCACCAGTCTAGCAGTCATCTCGGTGACGGTGGTCTGTAGCTGAGAGACAACAGCTCGCGACTCCTCCCACTCCACCCTCACCTCCTCCACTTCCTTCTCCACCACCTTCACCAGCTCACCACTGTCACTAGACCACACCCCCTGATCCTCCGCACCCCCTGTGGGTGTTCTGTCTCCATTGCAACGCAGCCCAGCAATCTGCGAAACACGAGTCTTTTTGATTGAAGACTGAGAGGCGGAGAAATAGAGGAAGAGGTTTTACCTGTGCAGCTGCAACGTGAAGTGACGTCATCATCTTTACTAACTGCTGTTCTTTCTCCTGTAGCAACTGCTGGTACTTCTGAACCTCATCCTAGCCGTAGAGACAACCAATTCTCTCCTCTCTCTCTCTCCTCTCTCTCTCCTCTCTCTCCTCTCTCTCTCCTCTCTCACACTCACCTGTAGTGAAGTCTGTGAGTCTCGGAGAGAGTCCAGCTGCAGTTTGTGGTCGCTGGTCCGCTGCTGAGCCTCTCTCTGTCCCTGGAGAGCAGCTGCTATCCCTGCCTGCAGCTCCGCTATCCTGTCCTCCAACTGGACACACCACACACAGGACATATTTAATTACAACACACTATATACTTCCGCCCCATCCCCCCTATTCCCCCGGTGAGTACTCACGTTCTGTTCCATGTTCTCCTTCTCTCTCCTCAGACTCTCCGTCTCCTCCCGGCTGGACTCCAACTCTCGTTCCAGCTGCCCCGCCCTCTTCTCCTCTCCCTCCACCTCCGGCACCAGCTCCTCCACCTGTACACCACAGAGTGGAAGATTTCATTCATTATGGACAGAGATAATTGGAAAGCAAAAAAAACTGCTAAGGTTTTCTCAGTAAAATGTAAATCGCAACAGATTTTTACTTCGAAATTTTAAGCTATGTGCTCCATTTTTTCCATAATTGCCAATGCACTTTTTGTACAACAAATCTTAGCACTGACGAAAGTAAAAAAAAAGCTGGCATCCACACAATAAACTGGTTGTGAACCTGTTTCTGCAAGAGCTTGATTTCGTCGCGAGCCTTGTTCAGCTCGGCCTCGGCTCCGCCCACTCTCCCCCTCCCCTTCTCACACTCCATCTCCAGACTCCGTCTTCTCTCGTCCAGCTGCCCCACCTCCTCCTTTAGTCTCTCCAGCTCCATGTCTCTGTGCTCCAGCTAATACACAGAGAGAACACTATGACATCATCGCTGTGCTCCAACTAATACACAGAGAGAACACTATGACATCATCGCTGTGCTCCAACTAGTACACAGAGAGAACACTATGACATCATCTCTGTGCTCCAGCTAATACACAGAGAGAACACTATGACATCATCTCTGATTACAGTGAAACCCCTCTAATTCAGATACCTATTAGTGTGCTTTCTTCAGGGTTTAAAATGCATGTTCTTAGGGAAAGAAAAGGTATAATTTCAAGAGAGGTGTCCTCATGTAAGAGGTGTACTTCTGTTCTGCAAGAAGAGGGTTAAAATGTTAACCCCTTACATCCCGCCGGGCAGTCCCTTGGTAGATGTCCATAGCCTGTTTGGTGGCAGCGAGTGCCTGCGTCATCTCGAGGAGCTTGTTCTGAGAGTCGGCCAGCTGCGTCTTCAGTAGCACAATCTCCGACCTCAGACCCTCCCCCTCCTCCTGTGACGATTGCAGCTGCACATTGGAGAATCTAATTGTGATTATGCACAATGCACACTCTCTAGTAGCGGTACAATTCTAGGTACGTTGCCCAGCTTTGCCAACAGTGATTTCTGAAGACCTAAGCATAAACGGGAAGACAAGCGAGACTTGTACGCACCTCTTCCTCCAGTTCGTTGCGCTGCCTGAGAGCATCTTGCAACTTTCCCTCCGCCTCTTGAAGACGTTGATTCAATTCTTCTCTCTCCTCCTCCTCCTCCTCTGCTCCCTCCTGTCACACAGACTCAATTCTCCCTCCACACAAAAGGGCAGCGGTACACTCACGCCTGGTTCTCCCCGTCTCTCCTTCAGATGCTCAAATGCAACCATCAGTTCTTGGTAGTACTGTGTCAGCGTTCGTACATGGCTCTGCAGCTGCTTCACCTTCAGACGTAGTGCCTTAGTCTCCTCCTCCGCCTCCCCTTCTCCTGCCTCCCCTCCAACTACCTTCTCCCTGGGGTGGCACAACCAATTGCGCATGCGTAGCGGCAGGTTTTCACTAATACGAGCCGGCTATCTAAATTCTACCCGTGTTTCCGTAGTTCATGTTGTTTTCCCACACTGAGAGCTCACCTCAAGACATAGGTTGAGGTCTCTGTGATGCCGTCTTCGACTTCTCTTAGGCTGGACTCAAGGAGCGAACACACTTCCTCGTCAGAGATTTCTCCGTCCAGTTCTTCCTCCGACATCCCGTCCCTCTCTCCCTCGGACCTCTTGTCGCCACTAGAGCTGTCGGAGAAGGCTCGATCTCCAGAGGGGGAACTACGCTTTTTCACACACACCCTGTCTCTTTCCCACGCGCGCCCCGACGCGCTGTCAAAAGTATCACGTGATGCCCGAATTTTGAGCTAAAAGGGTTAAACCTGTAACCCCGCCCATTTCCCCAGCAGCCAAGAAGCTGCAGTGCAGTGCAGTGCAGTGGTCGTTAATCTTTCCCGGAGCGTAGCGATGGAAGGGGTGTTCAAACCGGCCCTAAATCTCGGCAACAGCGTCATTGGAGTGGGGATCCTCGCCATGCCTTACTGCATAGAGAAGGTACAATAGGAGACCCCTGTTGCTTTATCTCGATCACAGCATGGATAATGTGGCGAACTCTAAATCTCTACTATCTATGATCGCAGTCTCAAGTAATGCAGTCTCAAATTATGTAATTCAGTATAAGTACGTAACGTAGCTATGCTCAAACGAAGTGAATGGAATCAATGACATTCTATCTCATCTCTCTAACAGTGTGGACTGGTGCTGGGCCTCTCTCTCCTTGCTCTCAGTGCCACGTTCACCATCTGGTCCCTCAAGATGCTCGTCCGCTCCGCCCAACTCACACACAAGTCCTCCTACGAACAGCTCGGTAAACACCCGCACTTCTGCCTAGACACAGGCTCCATGGGTTAATGAGGTTCCTGACAACATCTCTGTAGATGAACAGATTCTATGAAGTGGCTTCAAAAATAGTGTATACTTCATTTGATTCACACGGTCGTAGAATTTGACATGCAAATTTTAAACAAATGCCCTTCTTTCTCTCTTTCTCCCTTTGAGGGCAGAACAAAGGATTTTTATAGAGTGTTTATCCGTCCTGTTTAATTGTTATGATTCCTCTAATTCCAGCATACCATACCTTTGGTCGCCATGGTAAACTGGTCATTGAGCTCAGTATAATTGGCCTGACCATCGGTTGTCTCACCTCTTTCTTCGTCGTCATTGGCGACCTGGCCCCGCCCATTGTCGCCAATTCCCTCGGAATTAACTGGGTGAGTTGTTTTGTTCTGCCATCTCCCTCCAAACTTTCATCGTTTCCTACATATACATAGACCCATGCGGGAAAGTTACTGAGTGTTATTATGTGCAGTCCCCCAGTTACCTGAGGATGGGTCTAATGATGTTCTTTGCCTTTGCCATCTCCCTCCCTCTCTCCCTCCTCCGGAACATCGACAGTCTCAGTGGTGTCGCCATTTCTTCACTCTTCTTCTACTCCTGCCTTCTCATCCGGGTGAGCTCTAAATGGAGTTGGAAGCCACACCTCCAATGCTGATTTAATTTTAACCCTATTCTGCCTGGCCTGTCCCAAGGTTGTGCTGATGTCATTGACGTCCCTAGTCAACACGGATGTCTGGAGAACAGTTTCGCTTGTCAAATTTGATGGTCTTCTTCACTGCCTGCCTATCTGTGCCCTCGCTCTCTCATGCCACCCGTAAGACCTCAGTCACAAAGGAGTTAAACTACAATCATACGATAGCTTTGGTTTTATACTCCACCCATTTTTGTGCACAGTAGTGAAAAACGTACGTAACAAAAAATTATAAAAAGGCTTGTGTTCAAGACGGAGGGGGTGATATTATTCCTTCTTTTCCCTGCAGGCAAATGTTTGTCATTTACATCCAGATGGCCGACCCGTCTATTAGAAAGATGTCCACTGTTATCAACGGTTCCATCTACATGGTTGCCACGGGTTACGGTCTCATGGCATTCTTTGGCTACATGATGTTTGTCCGAGACGGGATTAAAGGCGACGTGCTCACTAATTTCCCCCACGACGGTCTGTCCCAGCTGTTTAGATTTGGTAAGTCCCCCTCGTCCTTCCCACCTCCCCCCTCGTCCTTCCCACCTCTCCCTCTTCCCATCCTCACTGAATGTGCACCCTCTTCCATAGGTTTCTCACTGTCAGTTGTGGTGGGTTTTCCTCTGGTTGTGTTCCCGGTCCGTGCCAGCATCTATTCCCTCCTCTTCTCGAAGGTGACCATATAATGTACTTCCCCATTGCTCCTTCTGTAAAGTAAAGACCCTTGTTTAAACTCACCCATGCAAAAAAATGCAAAACCCTCATTGGGAGGGTGTAGTTGGGGGTTAATGAGATGATGATGTGTACAGCGAGATTATCAAGATGGTGTTGCTTATTCCACACTCCAATAACAGTCAAAGTATTAGGTATGCTTGGTTTGTCATTTCGTTGTCTCATGTTCCTGCATAAAATGCAAAACCATTCAAACCCTTTTTGGGAGTGTGTATATATGTTCTTTGAGAATGCTTGAACTGAAAGTGGTATGTAGCTATGCATTGTGTTGAATTCTCCAGCAAACTTCCAGTGCCGAGCCCATTCCAGCCCGGATCTTCAACCTCATTACAGTCGCGATAATTACAGGGACGCTCACCATTGCTCTCCTGGTGCCCAATGTGGAGGTTGTACTGACGTTGACCGGTGCCACCACTGGAAGTATCGTCAGCTTCATCTTCCCATCTCTCATCTTCCTCTCCGTGGTCGGCTCTCACGCTCCCTTCAGCAACAGGGCAAAGGTCAGGAGCCACGGGGTGGGAATTAATTGTGCAAGCCCCGGTGACACAAGAACATAGATACATAGGTATGTGTGTGTATGTTAAACTCAGCTGAAGCCCAAAGTACTGCAACATTCATAATGATTCAGGTTTTTTACTGATATGAGATTGTTGCAATTTCCTGTTCTCCTGCAGTTCCTGGCAGTGTTGGGTGTCCTGGTGATGGTGGTAGGCACTGCTACCATTATCAGTGAGCACATGAGAGAAGACGATGGTCGTCATCTTCCTGGTTCCAAGGACTTTCCTCGACCATTCGTCCCTCAGGCCAAGGGTCCAGTTGCCATAGACGATGCTGTACTTAATCTCCCAGCTGCTGTCAATGCCCCTCAATTACCTGAAGGTGATGGGGGCGATGTCATTAAGAATGATGTCATTGGAGATGATGTAATGGAAAAAGAGGGGGTGCACATACCGGCGGTGGTTGTAGTGGAGGAGGGGAAGATGGAGGAAGGGGTGAGGGAGGGAGGTGGGGAGGAGAAGGAGGGGGGAGGAGGTGAGGAGGGAGTTGGGCTGAAACAGGAACACAACTCAATCAAGAAGGACATGGAGGAGCTGAAGGAGAGGATAAAGGCAGTGGAAGAGGACAACAAAGAGCTGAAGGTAGACATTCTCCAAACTATGCATTCTTCTTCTACCCTGTTCCAAAGGATGTGTATGTAATCTTACCCTGTTCCAAAGAGGTGTAGTATACTTACCCTGTTCCAAAGAGAGTGTAGTATACTTACCCTGTTCCAAAGAGAGTGTAGTATACTTACCCTGTTCCAAAGAGAGTGTAGTATACTTACCCTGTTCCAAAGAGAGTGTAGTATACTTACCCTGTTCCAAAGAGAGTGTAGTATACTTACCCTGTTCCAAAGAGAGTGTAGTAACTTACCCTGTTCCAAAGAGAGTGTAGTATACTTACCCTGTTCCAAAGAGAGTGTAGTATACTTACCCTGTTCCAAAGAGAGTGTAGTATACTTACCCTGTTCCAAAGAGAGTGTAGTATACTTACCCTGTTCCAAAGAGAGTGTAGTATACTTACCCTGTTCCAAAGAGAGTGTAGTATACTTACCCTGTTCCAAAGAGAGTGTAGTATACTTACCCTGTTCCAAAGAGAGTGTAGTATACTTACCCTGTTCCAAAGAGAGTGTAGTATACTTACCCTGTTCCAAAGAGAGTGTAGTATACTTACCCTGTTCCAAAGAGAGTGTAGTATACTTACCCTGTTCCAAAGAGAGTGTAGTATACTTACCCTGTTCCAAAGAGAGTGTAGTATACTTACCCTGTTCCAAAGAGAGTGTAGTATACTTACCCTGTTCCAAAGAGAGTGTAGTATACTTACCCTGTTCCAAAGAGAGTGTAGTATACTTACCCTGTTCCAAAGAGAGTGTAGTATACTTACCCTGTTCCAAAGAGAGTGTAGTATACTTACCCTGTTCCAAAGAGAGTGTAGTATACTTACCCTGTTCCAAAGAGAGTGTAGTATACTTACCCTGTTCCAAAGAGAGTGTAGTATACTTACCCTGTTCCAAAGAGAGTGTAGTATACTTACCCTGTTCCAAAGAGAGTGTAGTATACTTACCCTGTTCCAAAGAGAGTGTAGTATACTTACCCTGTTCCAAAGAGAGTGTAGTATACTTACCCTGTTCCAAAGAGAGTGTAGTATACTTACCCTGTTCCAAAGAGAGTGTAGTATACTTACCCCTGTTCCAAAGAGAGTGTAGTATACTTACCCTGTTCCAAAGAGAGTGTAGTATACTTACCCTGTTCCAAAGAGAGTGTAGTATACTTACCCTGTTCCAAAGAGAGTGTAGTATACTTACCCTGTTCCAAAGAGAGTGTAGTATACTTACCCTGTTCCAAAGAGAGTGTAGTATACTTACCCTGTTCCAAAGAGAGTGTAGTATACTTACCCTGTTCCAAAGAGAGTGTAGTATACTTACCCTGTTCCAAAGAGAGTGTAGTATACTTACCCTGTTCCAAGAGAGTGT
>CASHTH010000075.1:0-29574 GCA_030341885.1 Geodia barretti
TGTGGTAGTGAGTGGTGAGATGGCTGGGGGGGTGTGGGACAGACAGGATGTAGGAAAGTCAGCAGCTCAGCATTAGTCAGTTTATTCGTCACCGTCAGATCAGATGCTTAAAAGAGCACGTCTCTCATTTACTTGATCATGTAAGTTTGTAAGAGATCTTGTATCTGGTGTCATAGATTTCGAATTATAATTGGGGAGATATAACAGAACCAATAGGACCCCTGGGAATGGGGACCCGCTTATTTAGTTTATACTTTATCTCTTCTCTAATGGCAACTATAGTACGGTACTCATCAAAAGTGATGTAATCATCACCATCAGAGTTCATAAGTGTGGCGTGCCAGTCTCATCGCACTGGTCGATGATGTAATCTATGGCAAATCGTAATATATCACCAACTGGACAAATTGTGGTCATTACAATGATAGAATGTTTGCTACCGCCACGAGTATAATAGAGATTACAGATCAATGTCCTCATCCTGCGTAAGTATATCCGACATGGTCTTGCATGGGCATACGATACAAAGTAAGAGGATCGGCGTCAGAGGGGGCCTTACCTTTTGCAAAAGTGGGCCCACAACAGCACTCAAGGTCTTTATCGAAGGAGTGACAAATCCATCCTTGTCTGTGTCAATCCGATCCACCTCTCAAATCTGCTCATTGATGACCCGACAGGTGGGACACAGACGAACGGTGCGGAGTGAGGCGAAGATGTCGTTAGGTCTTCTAACAGCCATCTGGGCACAAGATATGGGATAAGAATATCTACTGTCAGATTACCCCATCAGTGTCGCGAACACGCAAGACACAGGACATACAGTCTGCATAGAATGAGTAGTACTTAGCCGCATTCTCTAAGCACAAACTGTACCACAGTCGTGCTGTGATATGCTCTATTTACCTGCATCGGTGTCAGTTTGTCAAACTTGGCTGATTCAATCTCCTCCAGGAAGCTTCCTGGTCTAAAATCTAGAGCAGTTATGCTCTCCCAGTGAGGGCTCGCACGTCTCTCCTTAGTATCTGCATGGGCGACAGATATTGTATAATTGTTCCTCTAGTTTTGTATGTGATACCAGATGTAGTAAATGTATGCGTGCATGATCTTGCGTGTGTGCTATGGATAATATACATGAAGTGGGCAATGGAAACATGCTGCATCTCTATAATAGTCATTTTGGCCGCAGTAGAGGACATTATATTACAATTATGAGAACACTAGGTGAAAAATTGAAGAAACCCCCGTCAATTATATATATGCAGCAGCGACGCGCGCAAAGCCGAAAGCGACTATTACCTACCTGTCGGTCCGGCACTAACGGAGAGAACACCAACGAGAACGAGGAGCAAAGTCACCATTGTTACACTACGGCGGTCGTAGTCAGTGACGTATATTATTAGTCTAACCCAGAAAGCCTCTTGACCTCTTTATTCCGGCGAAAGCACTTATTCTCCGCGCTTATATATATACCCGCCGCAGTCGAAGACAAAGAAGCGGTCGCATTGTGCGCGTGCGTGCGCGGAGCCATCGCCGAATGCCACGTTGACAGCCACGTCAAAAACTCGTACGCATGCGCACTGCAACATGGGAAGAGAACAAAAAATAATCTTACAACAGAGGAAAAATATGAGGGGTGAGGGAGATTTGGGTATGAAAACTACTCGACAACCACCATCTCCTCTACATTGGTAGTCACGTCCACAGCCTGATGGCACCGCTGCTGGACGTATGACCGGGCGAACCCATTGTAGCGAAACGTCAACTTCTTCCCCTCCACTTTCTCTATGATTCCCTTTGAGTAGTAGTAGCGAAGGCCTCGGGCCAGCTTGCCATAGTTCATGGCCGAGTTTTTGGTGCACTTGCCCCAGAGCTGTGCGACCTCGGCGGGGCGGTGGATGGTGAACTCGTAGTCCTCCGGTGAGCAGTCAGTCCACTGGATGAGGTGGGAGCAGTTGGCAGCCAGCAGGAGGTCCAGCAGGAACTGCCACAACTGGGGGGGCGGCTGGCTGGAGTAGTCTGTATGGCATGGTGGGGGGGAAAAGGTGAGGAGACAATGAATAAACAGAAAAACACTTTCGAACAACATAATAATATACGAGTTGCTTCTGCTCCGTATATAACATGCAATAGTTTGAGCTGTAAATAAACTATCATGGGATTGAAACCAACTATGGTCGCATTCGTTTTGGAACACTATAAAAGGTTCACTGATCTCTCAAGGGACATTCCACTCACTCTAGGACCTTCACCTGACAAAGAAGAAACGAAACAATACTCACACCATGTGACACAACCAAATGCGTGACTTTCTACATGACTATTTTGCATGTTAGTGTACACAGCCCATTACCGTGAATGACTGGTAGCATGTGGAATGTCCCTGGAGATTTCCGAAAGTATATAGCGACTGCTAACTGAGCTCGAAATATGCAATTTAGGAGAGCACACTCCATGGGAATTGGCTTACGTTTCAATATTACGAGTTAGATGTGATCAAGTGCTTGCTCACCAGAAGAAGGAGAGGAGGCAGAGCTATCTCCAGTACTGTCAGTGACCCGGCCACCGTCGGAGCCTGGACTGGCTGGAGGCTGCAGGAGACACTGCTCCAGAGGAGAGGCCGGCTTGTGGGGGTGGGAGTGGCGGGAGAGTGGGGAGGAGGGAGGGTAGTGACGACTGTGATGGAGGGTGTGTGCAGAGGAGGAGCTCGTGTGGTGGTGGGAGGAGCTGTGTGCGTAGTGATGGCGGTGCCTGTGGTTATGGTGGTTATGGTGATGGTTGCTCAAAGTGTGCAGAGGGGAAGAGGAGGAGTGATGTGAAGAGTGGTATTCGTGTGATGCGGTGATGTGTGAGGATGTGAGGGGTGGAGGAGAGATGGAGTTGCAAAGATGCTCGGGCATGTCGGTGCAGCAAATCTTTGAGTCAGGTGGGGAGCTAGCATTGGTAAGGTCAGAGGGCGGCTGGAGAAGAGTCGAAAGCTTCTCAGGAAAGGAGTTCTTCCGTTTGCGTGAGCCGATGAAGGTGCCAACCAGCTGGTGGGGAGACTGTTTCCCTGCCTCCATATCTGACTCGGTGACCACTGGTGACTGCTTGCTCGTCGGTGCCAGGAGGCTGCTGAATGGAGGCTTGATGTTGGGAGCCACATCGTTAGTGGTAGATAGTGGGGGGCTACTCCCAAATGTTGCGGTGGTAGCGCCAGAGGATAGAAGCATCATCCCCTGGTGTTGCCCGGCGGTGAGGGCAGTGGGTGGCATGATGTAGGCTGCAGCTGGATGACCAGTTGTGTGGGCAGTGGTGGGGATGGTGGCATAGCCCCCCATGAAGGCGTACGGGGAGATGAAGGGTGTAGGGACGAGGACTGGCGTGGGGGTGAGACCATTACTCGGGAGCTGGTACATGAGTTGTGTGGATGAGAACCCATTGAGGCCAGGTCCCGCAGCAGTCACAAAGGCCTGGGGAACAGCAGCGGCTGTGAGGGAGGACCCTACCGTTGAAGAGGCTAGCGAGGCGTAGAGCTGACCGGACACCAGCTTGGCCGTGCTCATGAGGTGGAGCTCGTTCTGCATGCCCCCGACCACCTTCTCTCGCTGCTGCTGTTGCTGGTGGAGGAAGTACTCCCTCTGCATCCGCAGGAGTCTCTTTTGCCGCCAGACCTGAATCTTGCGATCGATGACGGAGCCGTACGTCTTGATCCACTGGAGGTTCTCGTCCAGGAAAAGCTGTCTCCTCCTCGTCTTGTCCCTGTGCTGGAGATATGACCCTGGGTCTGAGTTGCGTCTGTGGGCCAGTAGATTTAACTTGTCGGCGTCATCGGTGTCGTTCATCGACAACTTCTTGGCCCGGAGAAGGTTGAGGAGCATCTTTGGAGCCACCAGCCTAGAGATGGGGTTCTGGACATGCTTGAACTTGTCCGACAGGAGGGCGCGTTTGATAGCCACGTAGGAAGGTATTTGGGAGGTGCCGTCAGGGGAAGAGGTTTGGAGACGCTCTGCAAAGAGAGCCAGGGTGTTTCCGGCCTCGCCACACTTGATTGGCGGGAGACTCCCTCGCCTGGCATACTTGCTGCTGGCACCAACGTGTGAGGCGACACCAAACATCACTCCCGGGTCCTCGCAAGTCTTGGATGAAAAGAGAGCACCGTAGCCATCCGGTGTGTGGTGAGTGGTGCGTTTCTTGACAACCTTGTATCGCTGGATGATCTTCCCGGCGGTGTGGTGTTGGGTTGGGTGAGACTCCCGCCTCTCGCCACCTGTCTGAGGAGAGGGTGAGGGAGAGAGCTTGGGGCCAGGGGAGGAGGATTGAACGTCCCCACACAGGCTACTGGTTCCCAGACTGGAGACGTTTGATGGTGAAATTGTGCCACTGCCAGTGCTTTGTCGGGGAGACGCAGCCAGTGAGCTGTTGACGTTCTCAGGACTCCCAGTTCCAGCTGTGCTGTGTCCTGCAGAAGTAGGAAAGGTGAACCTCAAAGGCCGAATCAGGTACCGTGTGACAGCACACAATGTCTCGAAATTCACTCAGACGTACACCCTATTAGCCTAATAGGTGTAATTACACACACAGGTTGACATGCAGGTAAGTGGCTTTGCTTCTCATGGTATGGGATGAGCCTGTGTCCCTGATATAACCATAGTCTGGTAGTACTGTATACACACCATGGGATGGCATTTGTTGCCCACAAGCAACCTACTTGCACCAGGATGTTTTGCATTTACTTGGGTGGCCACACACTATGGGATGCACATACTACAGTCTTCCTTTGCTAATTATGAGGGTGATGCATTAATTGGGGGGGACAAGGGCACTACGCAAACTACCCAGAGTTCATTAATTTTCTTTTGGCCATCTAATACCCACCCACTCTAGTACAAATACAGCTATAGCTAAGTGCAGTTTCCTAGTTATTTTCCAACACAAGTGCACTGACCTGTAGTGAGGACAGTGGCTGGATCTCGTAGCCAGAGGAAGATATCACCGTGCAGAGCAAGGCCCAGGAGCCCGGAGGAGAGGAGGGCTTCTCGAGAGGTGGCCAGGAGCCAGTGCCACAGCTCTCGCAGACTGGACGAGGACACTCGCAGGAGGACAGAGTAAACAGAGGCCTCTCCGTAGGTGGCACTGTTGACAAGGGCAAAGTTGACTCCGGGAGCATTGAAAATCATGTGGGACACATCCCTCGCCCCTGTCTGGCTGGAAACCAGGAGACACACTTCCTTGTGTTGGTGATTGCTCCCATTGCATGGCACAGAGGGTAGGCTGACTTGTTTCCCTACATTGATTGGACACACAAACGGTAAAAAATTTTTCTGTTGAAGGAAACATAAAACCCTAATTGGTATTCATTACACACACGCTTCCGCACTTGGTGGCCACGCACTAGCGCCCCAGGGGCCATTACAACTTACACAGGTCGATGGTGCTGTTGCCCATGGGATACACGGCGGGGAATGGTGACGGTGTTTGCACGGGGAGGCCGGGCGACAGGTCTGACCATTCCCCAGCGGCGTTGAACACGACCGCATCTCCCCTCTCCACCGTTGTCTCGCTCAAGAATCGCCTGCAGAAGTTCGCGAGAAGCGGGTCGCTAGCCGGCATCGCCCAGTCTTTCCCGAGAAGAACGATGCTGCGACGGCACAGCACTCGCTTCAGCTTCTCCATCGCTGCATTCAGCGGATGGTTCCCTCCTGTAGTGTCGTAGAGCTGACCGTCTAGCTGGACCGAGTCTGGCTCCGAATAGATGCCGTGTGGCTGGAGGATCCCCACCCGTTCTCCCGCGGCCCACCGCTCCACGTCGTCCAGTAGCACGGGCTCCTGCCCGGAGACATGCGCCAATATCTTGTCGCAGTGTACGTACAAGAGCAGGGCTCCTCGGCTCTGCAGGGCGAGCAGGTTCTGCAGACTCACGGAGCTCCCTCTGCTGCCGGCATTCGGCGGGAAGCGACACTCGAACAGCTCCGCCAGCCACTCTCCGTAGCAGCCAGCGCCGCGTAGGCTGCTCGTTATCTTACGGAGGACGAAGACGGGGTCCAGCTCGTACGCGTTGCTGTAGCGAGCCTCGAATTTTGCTCTCGCAGCTTCATCCGCGAAACTCTCTTTCTCCAGTAGATAAGAGACGCCGCAGTCCACTATACTCCTGAAATCGAACGTTGGTAGGTCTGCCCTTTCTTCAGCAGCGCAGTGCAGCAACTCTCTGACGACCTGGGTCGCAAACTGCGGTCCGACAACTACGGCGAAGCGATCTGGCTGGATTTCCAATCGCGAATCCATCTTTAGAGAAAGAACTACTAGCTAAAGTGAATATGGATATTCCCACTCGGCTACAGAAGTAGCTAGCAGCATACACTGCTGCAGTAAAAATTCTTTCAGCGTAAATACAGACCGCGGGCAAAGCCGCTAACAGGAAGTAAACGATGCAACATCAGGCCAATCAGATGACAGTACATCCAAAGGTCAAGACCCTGAGGAGGCGGGTTACGACCCCTGACCTTCGCCTTTGCACCCCCGACCGCGTCAAAATGGAGAGGCGTTTGCGTGTTGGCAGTACACATACGGCTGCAGTGAGTGCCCTCACTTACCAGCCAGTGCGTAGGGAACTGATTACAGGCCACGAAGGTTAGGACCTGATCTGTAAAGCCTTGCGCCGGCACCGTGCGTCTGTGTGTGCGTAACTAGCTAGCAAGCCTCCTGGCTAGGACGCAGCACTAACGGGCTTGTTTTTCATGTAAAGTGTATGTACCATCGCACACTGCAGATGGTAGCCTCAAGTTCTGGGAGGGAGACACGGGGAAACACGCGGAAACCGTGCAGCATCACAAGGGATGGATATCAGACCTTTACTACTGGTGTGTCCTGTGTGTGTCCTGTGTGTGTGTGGTGTGTGTTTACGTTCCCAGGCTGCTGACCCCTCACAGTAGTCGTTTAGCTCAGTGCTCAGGCATGTAAACTTTTACCCACACTTTTCGAGTGCTGTATTAGTACTCTATACTGGCGTGTGTGGGGTTCACTTCCTCTTATATAGAGTGACCTGTGCCCTGACCTACACCTTGCTACGTGCACCCATCTTCCTCGCATAACCATTGTGCTAATACAAACCATAATATAAAGGACAGTGTGGGAATGTGTTGGGAAATAGACTCGTGCTGCTGCGTGGGGTGGTTGCTACTCTGACCTATGCCCATTCCGAGCAGCAGTGAGAAAGGGCAGTTGTGGCAAGAGGCTCTCAAGGCATTGAGCCAGCTGATGTTGGGCAGTGTCTCTTGGCTAATGTGTGTACCTGCGCACTTGGTATGGTGGTGGGAGGAATTTGTTCCTGGAAATCTGCTCTGGCAGAGTGGCAATATGCCTTTTTCTTGTCAAAGTGTTTGGCTGGCCTGTGTGGGTAAGCCCCTTTCATCCCAACGGCAAATTATGCATTAGGAGCTATTGTATTTGTAGTGCGGTGTGTTTGTGCACGTAAGTGCACGTGTCCACAGCATATTCCCCCTAATATGCGTGGTTGTTGTGTGCAGTTTCACTGTGTGTATAGTAATGTAGAGGTGTGTGGGTGGTGTTCCATTATTTCAGGCACGAGGGGAAGATTCTGTTCTCGTGTTCCGTGGACGGTCAGGTGGTCCTGTGGTCATCGTCCAACCAGCCCTATGACATCATCCAGGTGAGACACACTCCACCAACTCTCAGCCCCACCTTTAAGATTGTATGGACCGTATGACATTAGGGTCTTTTCAAAGGGGGTAGGTGGAGGGGAGGGCAAGGGGTGCCCTTCTCCTAAAATTGTTTTGCCCCCTAACTATGGTTCAAATTAAGTGAGGCAGTGTGATCCAGGTTAACTTGTGCCCCCTATATTTCACAATTCCTCGCAGGAAATCACAGACTATAATTGTAGCGTACTATGTATATATGCAGGTAGGAGAGCCTGTGTTCTGCCTGGCCTGGCTGTCGAGGAAGAGTCTACTGCTGTTTGGGTCAGGGAAAGGGCTGGGTGCTCTCAGGAAATCTGGTAGGCATAATAGGCATGGTCAAATACAGTAGCATCTCACCTTAGCAGTTGTTATGGTTGCCTGGGTCACTCTGGTCAAGATGGATGTTTTGTCAACACTCTGACTCTGGCCATGTGCTGATCACCTGCAATTGCAAACCAACAGTCCATAATTGACAAACACAACCACAACTGTCTTTAAGCCTTACATGTATAGATCGTACACTTACGCCTGAGAGGGTTTGTGCTATGTGATATTTGATTGGTCAATGAGTGGGGACTCCTGTAATTATGCTCCAATTAACCTACATATTTTTCCTGAAAAGCTCATTCCTGTGCTCACACAAGGGAATTGCTCTTACTGCTGCATATACCTCATTTGTTTCATGATGACAGGGAAATACAACAGCAATAAACTGCAGTAGTGGGGGTGGGAAAGTTAATTTGTGCCATATTATGTGAAACTTCACTGGGACAAGCAATCCACAAATTAATTTCTCTGCATTTCTTCATGTGCTACACAATAGCTATCTTCCTTGAGAATTTCTAAGCTCCCATATGCACTACTACTGGCTTACAGTCGTGCAGGAGATGGCGTCACGAAGGGGCTTTGCATTTTCTACCTCCAGTGAGTGTCAAAGGTTGGATTTGTCTGCTAAGTATGTGAGAGAGCCTTGAAGGCAGAGAGACACAGCAGCCTGTTCTCAAACAAACTGTTGACATTTTCCTGGAAATCCTATGCCTGCTGAGTGTGTGCCTTCCGCTTGTCTGTGTGTGTGTGTTTGTCTGTGTATGTATATGGCTGTGTTGGACAGGACGACAAACAACCCCAGCAGTGTGTGACCTCCATCCAGGCAGTGTGTGACCTCTATCTAGGCAGTGTGTGACCTCTATCTAGGCAGTGTGTGACCTCTATCCAGGCAGTGTGTGACCTCTATCTAGGCAGTGTGTGACCTCTATCTGCCAGATGGCCTCTCCTATGTGTGACTAATTCGGCAGGAGAACAACCACACCGTAGTGGTCATCACCGCTGTGCTGTGGTGTGTGCACTTTTAAAAAATTGTGTGTGTGCACCTAGTGTGTGATATGGGGCATCTTATAGCGCTTTGTAGGTGAAACATGAGTATAGCGATGTGGTGACTGTATGTTTACCCTGGCAGTTCCAGAGGGCGAAACCCTCTGTTTGGATGACCATATGTGGCTGGGAATCACAGTGCACGGATAGGAAGTTACAGTAAGAAAACCCTGCTCTGCAGCTTCCAGGGGTTAATCTTCTGTTTTCCCAGAGACTGTCCCTCTCCATAGAGATCACAGGCATTCTTTCTGCTTCAGGTCTTTAGTGTGGTTGATTGGTGAGGGTCTGGGTGAGTCCTGTAGCAGGTGAGCTCACCCTTCAGCCTGTACCCACCCCTGTGTGTCCCTAGTGAGGTAGTGGTGACTTCAGCCTGCTACAAAACGCATCCTTTTGGCCGTGACTCCTTGCCCTGTTCCACTATCTGTTCGCCCATCTAGTGAAAAACATCATGAGTTTTAAATCATCTTGTATTCACCGTTGTATGACCCCCAGCCTGGCACTGTCTGTTTGTCGCTATCTCCAGTGGTATTGAAGGGCTGGCGTTGGCATGTTGCCGGGGACCAAATTCATCCTCTCACTCTTGTTCATTGATTCTGTTGGCCAATGGCTCAATTCAGTAGTGCCTGTTGGTACGTGTGTGTGTGTGTGTGTGTGTGTGTGTGTGTGCCGTGTCATTCCTGGAGTTGTGTCAGTACACTGGTGAAGGTACGCAATGTTTGGAGTCTTCAAACATGGTCAGCTGCTGACCTGTGCTACATGTATAGGTGGGGTCTGGAATGCCATCGCGAGCGGCCAACCACCATACCATTGGCATGGGGTCTTTGACATTGGTAGAAGTGTTCCATGCTGTTCCCTTGGGCATGAGCGTGTCACGTAGCTGTGCAGCAAGCCTTCCTTATATAGTGCACTTTTCACTTGTTTGGATGAACAAAATGCTAATTCTTATAGAATATCCATCTCTAGGTAGCTACTCTGGGTCAATGCTTTATTAACTCTTGCGTGTGTATGGTTCACTGGCAAAGCATTGAACTACATGGATGCTAGGCAATAAGGAGCAAAATCATACTGTTGGAGGCCAGGGCTGCATACTCCTCCATAGCTGCTTGTTCCCAGATGGGGTGGAGATAATATGGTGGTATATATACCTCTGTGATGGGTGACTAGGGCAGCTATCCCTGCAAGAGTTTCTTTGGCGTAGTAAAAAACAGCTGAAAGGGAACTTAACAATGCTGCCAAAAAAACACCTGGGTGTTTGAACACCCTCACAAAGAGCTCAGCCTGCTGTTCTTTTAGCCCCAGGGTATTCTGGGGTCAGGTGATATTCTCTGGGCAGTATAGTATTCCCCTTGAGGGAAATTTTAGCTTTGCTGTGGTTGCTGAGTGGCCTGTGTCTCATGTAGTGGGTATATACTTCTATGAGACACACTTCACCTTGGCTCAAAACCTTTAACAAAGCAGTATGTATGGTATGTGTATAGGCAGTACACCACACACCAAACACAAGGCACATGAAAGTAACACAGATAACCAGCCAACACAGTTGTCAGTTGTGAGCTGGGCCACCACCCCTTCATCATGCCTAACTAGGCACACAAACTCCTGCCTGAAGTGACTATGGTACCTACTTGTCCAGGGGTAGAATTTCTGTTGAAGATAAAAGAAGGGCAAGGGAACTATGCAATGTTGCAGAAATAACACGCCTGCCTTATTGAGCTGTCCCCCTTGCCTTAGGGTATATACCCATAGTCAGGTGATAGTGTTGTAGGCAGTTATAGCTGTGGTGGTAATGAGCGGCATGTGTCTTTGAACTAACATATAAATTGATGGCACTAAGCTGCCATGATACTTTATAGTGTAAACTCTTGCCAGTGTTGTATACTCTCCCAAAAATGGATTTTATGGCTGTAGAAACATGAAACTTCACTGACCATGGCAGGCAACACACCTCACTCATACAACTCACCCCTAGGGCCCTCCCTGATTAGTGACTCTTGCCATGTGCCCTGCTCAAGAATTTGCTTTGAAGATAAAAGAACACGGAACAATGCAACCCTGCAGAAAAACAAAGGCTGCATTATGATTGCCCCATAACTGGTCTTGTGGCCTTTGGAGACAGGTGTCTGGTGGTGGCTGTCCGTAATATTGGTGAACGGAATCGAACTAATATATCTCTGGAAAATTTTCCATTTTATCTGCCTGTAACAACCAAACACGTTCGTTGCCGTAATGTTTTATGTTATTCCAAATACATCATGAAATTTCGCTAATGCATGTGTGCAGCTAGTGCTCTCTCTCTCTCTCTCTGTCTGTCTGTCACGGATTCCGCGAGGTCATTAGTACCGCATGTACAGCGGGGCGAAGCTCCTCTACAACTACAAGTACAACAATGCGAGGTAACTGAGAAATAGCGGGGAATTCTCGCACTTCGAAGAGCGTGGAAGTCTGCGAGCCATGTCAACGGCAATGGCTTCCACGCACCTGGATGAGTCAAACTTGCTATTCTGTATCACTGCTATATATGTACATGGCTACTCGTTTGATAATTATGTATCATTTAAATGATGACGTAAAGCATATAACCAGCTCAATTTCCCACAGTTTGGTCGCTCCCGCTCGCCATAAATGTCTTACATTCATCTAGTAATCAGGGTTGAAAACTATCCTGTCCTTCATTGTAGCTAATCCAAACCAACAAATTAGCTGTCTCTTGAAGAATGAAGACTGTACACCAAGTGAATTGGGCAGCGTGCATTGTGTATTAACCATGACCCATGCCATGACTTGCGTGTGGTATAAACCGCAGTATTATTAACAGTAATGACATTTTTGCAGGGAAGTTGGCTGCCAACGGCCTCTCACTGCTATCCCACAGAGGTAGGTACAGCCTAGCCTTACACAAATTTCTAAAGTGACATCACACACCTGATATCATTTTGTTGAATGTATAATGAGTAGCTCTGTAATGAATACGAGGTGCATGTTGCCAAGCATGCTGGTGGATTATACACCCATGTGTATGTGTATGTGTGTGCTTGTGTGTGTATGCATGTATGGAGAGGGATATTCATGGTCTGTGTGTGCGTGTCTAACTCCAAACTAGCCACCAGGTGCACTATGAATGGAGTAACCTCAGCTGCACTATTACACTCATTACACTGTCCACATCCACACACAATGGGCTATGACAAAGTGTGCTTGATTCTACAATTAAACTTGCATTATTGTTGCTTTTGCCCATGGGAGAGTGCTGACCAACTGTGCATACTTATCTTTGGAGTTTTGTTTTCCTGACCTGTATGTACATATATACAGTTGCTTGGGTTCCCGGCCACACTGGAATAGTTCGCTGTCTCAACATTGCTGGGAACAAGATCTACAGTGGAGGGTCAGTACACCACTGAATGCTCTGTGTAAATATGTACCCCAGCAAACTTTCTATTGACAATAACGTGTGTGCTCCTATGCTAATTAGTCACTGAATGAGGCGAATGTAGATGTACAAAACGATGGGACTTGGGGGCGCCTTCCACTGAGATAAGCACTGCAGTTCAGTGCCCAGGAACATATTATGTGTATAAACACAGATATGACAAGAAACTGGTGGTTCAAGAGGTGGTTTCTTTGTCAGGAGATGGAGAGATCCCACTGAAGATTGTCCGAGAGTGAGTTCATTGTGCCCTTCATTGTTAGCCTGCCCAGTGTTTTCAGTAATTATCCCTTACATACTATCATCTATCTATGTATCTATCTATCTATATACCTATGCTATAAACTATAATTTCATACTTGTACTTGACTGCATTCCTGCCTGCCTCTACAGTACACACAGTACAAGTAGGTGGTAGATATACACCGAGCAGAAATCATTGTGTGAGACTCTGCCATGTGAATCCATGTGTATGTACAATGTGATGTGTATATACATTGATTTATAAACCCAGACATCTATGGTTTCATTCATAATAGGAGGGATGCTGCCCATGATGCTGGTGTCACTTGTCTTACTGTGGCCAAGGACACTGATGGTAGCTCTTGGTAGGTCCCCTCACTCCCTACATCATTAATTGCTCATTTGCAGTTAGACTGAAAGACTGCTCAAATTCTTTTGACAAAGGCTGTAGATGTTTCATTTGGTGTTGGGCTACCCTGCAAGTGTAAACTTGTGTGTTGGTGCTGGCTGGCTTTACCCTCACACAAATACTTTACTTGGTTTAAGTCAGTAAGCTGTGGGTAATGTAATGGTTGCCGATTGGCCAGAAACACACTTTTGTTGGGTACATTTGCAACAGCAGGTTTTTATGAGCTCAGATGTAAACACACTCTGTGGTTATTATTCACAGTTCTACATATCAATGGGGCACAAAGGCCACTAGGTGATGTAGTGAACTATTATAAAGAGTTACATAACAGCCAGACTGTAAGACGTGACCTCTAACTCCTCTGGAATGCACTATTACCCAAACGTTATGTAACCTGTTTTCAGGCAAGGGAGCTGACCTTGGCTCTCAGCACAATGCATGGTGCATTGCTGGAATGTGCCCTCTGGCAAATAATGTTTTAAGTAGCTAGGAGCCCTAGGGCCACACACCCTCCCAAAAGCTATTGTTCTGAACTATTTTCTCCTCCTATAACCACAAATACATGTACCAGTGGGTAGCAGTGTGTTATGTATGGTACTGAATTTTATACCAGTCTAACAATGCCATACCCCTAGAGCCACCACCCAGAACATTAGAACAACATTTGCAGAACCCTTTGGAGGCCATGGGTGTCTCCTTTAATAAGCAGAAGATTAATGCGTAATAATATGCATTAGCGCCTAGTATTATAACCCCCATATAAATTATAATGGACTTATGGAGGCTCCGGATACAGTCATGTGTCTGTGGCTGGTGAAGTGTTGGAGGTGCCTGCTGTTTATTCGATAAAAAACTTCCATGAATAACGAGAAATTAAAATTCGTGAGCTCCATCAATGGAATGTTTGACACGCCAGAAAACAAAAGTGTTCGGATTTTGCCATTTTATGAAAGAGTACATGTGTGACTAAAATGACGTTTTTATCAACATGTTGAGGTATAAAACAACGTGATGGTCAAGGAGGTTCTCTCTTACGTTTTGAAGGGTGGTGAGTGGTTCGTTCGACAAGAAGGTAAAGCTTTGGACAGGAGATGGGAAGCTGGTTCACATCATACAGTGCAGGTACATTTTAATTGCCTGTGTGAATTAGGATAATTAGCTACACCAGTCTATAGCACTATTGTTCAGTTACACGCATATCATGTGGCCACAAGAAAGTGATGACTATTGCTGAGTCACTGTTTTAGCCTTTTACGCGACAATTGCCTTGTTCAAAGCATGGTGGATATCATCGCAGAATAGCTGCAGTACTCTCTTTGCTGTGGTGTTTGTGCCGCGCCCACTAGCTCTTTTTCCTTGGTACTTTTTAATGCACACCACAATATCTGCATTAGACACGTAAAAACTGCATTACTCCGCTACAGTGGACAGAACACTCCAGAGCCAGCCTCAGTGAATGTTCATGCACGCACACAAGTTTATCTGTAGTACCACTGCTAGTACGAGGGTTCAGAGTGTAAGGTACAAGTGTTATCTTGTGTGCCAAACCAATAGTATTGTACTCCGCGGACTACATGTGGGACACTAGTTTCCTTGCTAATTGGCGCAAGTGACAATTTGGATAGTTAAATTACTGCTCCCTCTCCTCCACACAATGAATATGGTGCATGGGATACCTGCGTCTGATTAGCCGACTGAGAAACACTGTCCCAATCCTCTCGTGTTACCAGTTTGAAATTGACTGTAATGTTATACTGTCTGCAGAAATCCAGGTGTTAGGACCTGCAGGCTGCAGCTCATGTATCTTGCCGTGTTCTCTCCTCCTCCCTCTCACACTCTCCCTTTTCATCCTCGTCCTCCCCTCTCCTTCCTACCCCTGTCTCACCTTCCCTTCCTCCCACTCTCTCCCTTCTCCTTCTCCCCTCTCCTTCCTCCCCCTCTCTCTTCCTTCCTCTTCCCTCTCTCCCCTCTCCCTTCTCCTACCTCACCATCTCCAACCTCCCTTCAGTCTCCTTTTCCCTCATCCCCTCCAACATGTGTATACTTAATATTATCTCATGCACCCAACTTCGTAGTAACGCCATAATACGTATTATGCTCTCGGTGGAGTGAATATCCTCTCCATACTGTTGCAAAAGGAGATAGCAGCTGTTGCACGCAACACTCTGCACCCAAACATAATCTCCTGGCTCATCCAGTGTATATTTTTGTCCACATGCACACACACCCACACACACACACACACACACACACCCACATTCACACTCACACGCACACGCGCACACACACACAGTGACACTGTGACAGGGCTATGTTACGTGCCTCAGACCATGGTCCTGTGGGTGGCTGCAGGAACCCCTCTACCTCTGCTCTACGAGCCCAAATCTGGAGACAACGTGAGCACTGCATTTGGCACCAACTGAGGTCACTGCCTCTTTGCGGGAGTCACTAGCAAGACCATAATAATAACAGGGGCGCTACCTTCATCTTTTGTCCGTGTGATATTCATGCTGGGATGCATGCTTTTATGGTAACCAAGGAGGGGCGGTATGTTTATATTTGCTATCGTTTCTTGTGTGTCCGTGCACTCTGTGTACTTATTCAGAGCTTCTGTGGTCTCGGTGCACTATCTCTACAGCTGCTGTTTTTGCTACGACCCACTGTTATTGGTTATCCGGAAATTCATGTTGTTGAACAACCGTGTACTTTGGCCTGGCTTTAGATTCTGAAAATGACCTGTTGTTCTCAAAGGCTTATCAATACTCCTAGTACATGCTTAGGGTCATGCAATGTACACACACACAAGAGATACAAGTTCATACGCTTGAACTCGGGGCAGGTCTAATTAGCACGGAGTCGCACCCTCCTAATCAGAGTCAATTGGATGTATCATTTAGTACACCTGACACCTTGGTACATAGTATAATAATTACACTTGGTAATACAGCAGACCTCACTCAAGTTGGTATGGCATGTTCTGGTCCAATACTCGGAACATAGGATCGATTTCATGCGTGTAATTGAGAGGCATCTGTTGAATGTTGCCAAATTTATGCCGTTGTTTTGCACAGTGGCTGATAATATATATAATATACAATGCACAATTGTCTCTCACTCTTTCGATACACAGCATCTTGGGTTACCGCGCAAACAAAAAGCGTGTTTGGTACAATATTTGCTTGTAGGTGTCGGGTTCATTTGTATGTTGTACGTGTGTGTTACTACAGGTGACGGACTATGCCCCTATCTTGAATACCACCTCTGCCACGCTGCATACCAACAGGTGGGCACCAATTACACATTGTAGTATAATTATACCACAGATCACACGTGGTGCTTTTCTGGGAAAATGACATTTGCACTGTGTGGTTATGGAAGAGTAGCCTGATCTATTTTGGATTTTTTCATCGTAGGGAAAGCACGGTTCAACTGCTAAAGTACATCCCTGAGACCAGTGAAGTTATTGGTACGTATGTATGTACTTCTCTATGTACGTAACAGTATATAGTACACCAGAGTGTCGTAACTTAAGGGAAAAAACTCATGTTACACAGTCATACAAATTTCGCGGAAGAAAACCTTTGCAGGTACGTAGCTCCTAGAACGCAAATATCCCCATCCACAGCTACTACTCGCTGATGGCTCATAAGACGCGAAACTCAACGAATGATTTCTCCCTTGTTTCCCTCTGTACAGTACATTGGTGTCTGGGTGCAATGTCAGGTGCTCTCACACAAATAGTGTATTGGAGCAGTTTCTTGTTCGTGTATGGTAAAGGTTTAGGCTGACACTACAGTAGTCTCGTCCCCAGACCTCACCCCTCTGCGAGGGAAAGAGGGTCTGGCATCTTAAGTAGATTTTCTTGGCATTTTCGATGTTTACGTAATTCGAAAAATCACGTGCTTGCACACATGCGCCTTTATGAACCAAGCGAACAAACCCATGATCCACTTCAATGCAGCCCGAATGTCGCCAACACTCAAAATGAACCTGCTGCAATCTCCGTACCCCTCCAGATTCTTAAAACCCGGCTTACAGTGTGTACGTCGATTTTCAGGCAGCACTTTCTCTAAGACAGAGCTTGCAAAAGATACCAGGAGCGTCACAGCACCACTGCAACTACAGACGGCATCTCGGAAAGTGTTCTAGAATATGCTAAACTGGCTATCTCCAGCTCTACACTGCTAGCTGTATAAACCGTGTTCACTAGTCACACGTGTTTGTCATGTGAGTTTGAACAAAATCCTGCAATCTGATTGGACCCTCCCAAATCATTCTCCAGTGCCAAGAAGATCACTACAGCACATATCCCAGACTGCCTTTCGGGTGTGGGCGGGGCGGGCTGGGCGCTAGACTACACTAGGGGCAGGTTTAGAAGGGTCAGTCTGGTCTGTGTAGTGGGTCAATTTCAAGGGGATATACGTCTGTGGTAAAGAGGAATTTCACAGATCAAAAACGTTTGTGGAATGTTTTGTCCTGCCCAAAAGAGCTTGAGGGGATAAAGCCGGCTGCATGATTGATAACTCCTTAACTGTCAAACACAGGAAGCTAGCTTCTCCCTCCCTAATAGAAGAACCTAGAGGGTGTGGTTCTAAAATTCGCTCCCAACCTGTGCATGTATGACAACGTAAGAGGTACTGCATGTTGCGGTTGATACGGCAGTATATATAGTGTGAGTATGTCATTGTTCCTCCTCACTGCTCTGTGCCCCAGGCTCCACCAAGCTGAAGGGGGTCATCTGTTGGAGGTACAACCCCACCTGCTCTGTCTGCTGCCACCACTCCCCCTCCACCTCCTCTCATGTGGAGACCCTCACCTTCAGTGAGTCATATGTAGATATATTCTCTTCTAGAGTATAGGTTACTGGAAAAAATAACAACTTATAACCCAGATATGTATAATTATTATGAATTTTGCCACGCTGTTTTTAAACAACCTTCACTGCCAGATTACGTCTTTTTGCCTGGCGTCGTCGAAGTATTAACAATAATCGTTGTACCCAGGTTCTTTGCGGAGGAAGGGGGATGATGTACAATACTTGTCTTTAATTACAGGTGCACCCATATTTTGAATCTGCAGTAAAGTTTCAGTCAAATATGGCGAAATGTGACTTTTATTAGGGCACCCACTTTTTCTATGGAGGAGTGCTATGTATGTAGGTCATTTGCCATGTCTCTCTCCATGCAGCTTCCAAGGTGCCCATCCTCATATTCTCAGGTGGCTTCACCGGGGAAGTGGTGAAATGGGAGCAGCTTCAACTCAACTCATTCTTGTACAGGTATACCACAATAAATAGTTAAAATCTTCCTTCACATTGAATGTGTATTATATGATTATACTCCTGACTCAATTGCACTTACCGCTTACAGAAGGTATAATTGTGTATATACACCTCTGCTGCAGCCTACCCAACTTATATGTATGTATTTCAGATGGTAAAGTGTGGACCTGAGCTACCTTTACATTTCTCTCTCTTTGTGTGTCTGCTTGTCTGCTGTGTGGTGTCACAGTGTGGATAGCCTGAGCTACAAGGAGCCTCTCATGAAGGCAATAGAGTCAGAGGAAGATGACGGGGGAGGTGGTGGTGGTGGAGGGAGAGGGAGGGCGGGGAAGAGGAGAGGGAGTGAGGAAATGGCGGGCATGCCAAGAGAAAGGAAAATTGAAGCTATGAAGGTTGGTTGCCACGGTTCACAGGATATGATATTTCATCTAGTTGAGCAGTGTCTTTGATGTTTTCGTGGTTGTGTATACCTCTGGACAGGCTGTGCTACTAAGAAACAGAGCATTTCTGAGCTACATCTGTTTAAAACTCAAAATCTAGCTATCTGTGCTATTTCTTAACCCCTCATCCCTTCCTTCTTTTGCTGTGCTTTTCCTGGGATGCCATGATGACAATGCCTGTTACCCTTCTTTGGTATATAACATGATTTTTTCTCTGTTGTTAGAATCCCTCTCTCTCTTGTGTCTACTGCAGGGGGAGAACAGAGGGTTTGTGTCGAGTCTGTTTGTGGAGAGTCTGGATCTGCTGGTGGCCTCATCTCTGGATGGGACAATCTGTGAGTGGACCTGGGGGGTTAGGGTCAGAGGGTATACGTAGTGTAGAGAGTGCACATTATGGGTAATGCACTTTATTTGCACGTGTTGCATTATGAGTGCACATCAGCATTATGGGTAATGCACTTTACTCCATGAACTAATGGTAGCCCCAAGGTATAACTTCCTACGTATGACGTAGTGACCGAAGTTCAACTGTACACATGACAATATACTGCAAGGAACTAATTAATATAGGCTTCTGGACCCTTGTTTATGGCTAGTAGTAGAACTTGTACATAGTGTTGGCTTGTTCCCTGCTCGCCAATTGCGTGAAAACACTTTTTGAAAAGAGAACCGTTCTTTTAATTAAACCACCATATGCTGTGATTCAAACGTCTGATAGA
The DNA here is from genome assembly GCA_030341885.1 of Geodia barretti. Classification (NCBI taxonomy): domain Eukaryota; kingdom Metazoa; phylum Porifera; class Demospongiae; order Tetractinellida; family Geodiidae; genus Geodia; species Geodia barretti. Next base: position 19,564 of record CASHTH010000075.1, read on the forward strand.
GAACAGACTGTATAATTATTTTCATTTGCGAGCACACTTTAAAACTAGTTTATTGTCAGAAATTGGCAGCAGGTAAGTTGTTCAGGGAGAGGGAAGGAGGGTTGTAGGGAGGAAATGGATAATTAGGCTTGTTTGAGTCTGGTATGTGGCAGGGCAGGACAGGTGCACTGAAGCCCCGTGGAGCACTGTGTCCACTCAAATAGCAATTAATTAATGTCTGTGAACTGGACACACAAGATGGAGTGTAAGGTCTCTCACAGTGCCAACTACCTGCCGAGCTTGGTGTTCTGGTCAAATGTGAGCGGTGTAACTCTCCCTCCAGTTGTGTGGGGCAACGACAAGAGGACAGTGGAGGTCCTGGAGGAGATGCAGAGGAACTCTGCTTCAGAGACCAGCACCACTGACACTGTGGCTGGTGATAGGGAGTCCAGCAACCATGTACAGCAGGTCAGTAGTGGGAGGCAAGTAGCATTAATGGTGAATAATCCTATTGTCTATTCACCTTTTCCGAAAGTATATAGCTCATGTACTAATGTTCGTCTCGGAACCTGGGAGCCACAAGCTTGTGCTTGTGTCGGATTGGCAGTCGTGTGAGGGGCAGACTTTGCCCTGTTTGAGGCCAGTCGTTAGACTAGTAACATGTATGTTTTGTAGTAAATCCGTGCTATTGTGTACAACATCCTTGGTGGCTGGATCGAGTTAGGTGGTGAGCCTGTACTTGTATTTGTTGGATATCCCTAGGCAACGACATGTATGAAGCTAGGTACTGGGGGGATTGTATCAGCCTATACAATCCTACATGTGCAAGCAGGGTTCATACATGTCATTTGCCTAGGGATATCCAACAAATCTGTTGCAATACCCAGACAGGACAGCATTCGCCCTTACAGGGGCACTGCAACATATACATACATACCTGCGTAATGTTGTCCATACATCATCTAGTAGCATGGACACATGGGATTGGTATTTACTGGGGGAAAAAAAGGTTTGTTCATACCAGAGCTACTACAACATCAGTTAGGGGGGTCTTTAATCAAGGTTGAACTCTGTACATATTTGATTTGTAGTGGGTTCAAGGTGGGTGGGAGTGGGTGGGAATTGGCTTCCTAGCTTGGCTTTGTTCCTCACCTCTTACATAATCCAAGGTAAGAGGTTAGTGTGCATTACATAATGTTATGTAATCATGTTATTGTAGCCTCTTCATTACATAACATTATGTATTTCTCAGACGCAACATGTAACAAAATATGTGGAGGTGTACCCTAAAATGGTAGTGTACATTGTATAATATAAGGGTCAGCTGGTCAATTCATGCCTTCTCTGATTGTGTAACCTGACAGGCTCTTTTGATGGCTGGCCATTCTTCCACAGATGAGTGGTTCCACAAGGATCTCTGTGCTAATCTGTTTGCCTGCCTTTTGTCCCTTTCCACTGCTCATGTCATAGTCTGTGTGCTGTGCAGTGCAGTGTGCAGTGCTGGTTACATAACATAGTGTAATGCCCATGTTCCTAGGAACGAGAACTGTAAGATTATCTACTGGTACACATTCTCATTGCTTTTTGGACGTCAGCTAATTGACCATTCTGGCTACAACACTGTAACATTGCATAACTGCTTGGACGAAATTACATTAAGTTTGATAATTGTAGCACTGGGCATTTATGTAATACCAAGGCAGGTGAATGAGTAACAGTATTCTTGGCGCTGTCAAAGCCTCCCTAATTAAGTACCGAGCAACGTTGAATAATTAACACAAAAGTTTTAAGAAAGCCACTCGTGACCCCCCAACCCCAAGTAAGTGTTTGTAAAAGACTTGAGTATTATTTTTCACAAGACTAAGATACTATGAAAGCTGGAGTAGGTATTGACAGCCACTATTTTAACCCCTTACTCACTCCCTGCCAACACACACACACACACACACACATGATATGTACACCAGGAGTCGTCCAGCAATGTCATCACTCGAGTGGCTGGGTTCACATGCCTCCATGTTCTCCGGAGTCACACTGGCTGTGTTGAGGCTCTCGCTGCAGTGGAGGACTGGACTGATGGAAGAACATACCTGGTGAGATCATCATCTCATTCCTCTCAGTCCTCTCTCCATTACAAACCCATTTTGCAAGTGCAGTTGGTTGTGTTTGTTCCTGCACTTAATAAACAGTAAGTTTGCTAGAGATTCTTGTGGCTAGGCGCTATGGTATATAGCAATGCATGATCGATTGCTTCCATACAGCCAACTGCCTTTTTACGCTGTTGAAACGTGTCCTCCTGTCTTTTCCCATTTATCCCAATGCTGATTACAAATTCAGAGTGTATATATATAATATTTGCAACATCACGACTTTAAAATGCTCATGAGGTTCTTGTTTTACCCGCTTTATAGGACAATATTATTAGCAATTCCTATTCATTGTACGTACTAGATATCTGGAGGCTGGGATCTGACTCTTAATTTGTGGGACCTCTCCACTGGCAGGTAATGTTGATTTGACCCAGTAGTGTATTTCGTTTCACAATGCACAAAACTGGTTAGCTCTAAACATGTACACGTTTGTGTCACAGAGGGGTCACAGAGGATAGTGTTTCAGTATAGGTCCTGAGAATGCTAGAATAGAGAAGGTAATGTTGAGCTTTGAACTCAATAAGTCATCAGGTGTCCTACTATGAAGGTATATACCCTATTTGTAAACATGACCTTTACACTTTCACCGTAATAATTATGATGATGACTTGCAATTCCCCAATAAACGCAGAGTATCTTAGCACGAGGTATTCATTTGTACATCGTCCTCTGGCTTGTGTTGTACGTATGTCCATACTGTTTTCGCACTACTTGTGCAGTACTCACCACAACTGGAGGGGCTGTGTGTGTCTTCAGTATTAGGCTGCATGTGTCCAAAGGCACAGTAAACAAATCAACTAAACCCAGGACAGCTTTTTTTATCAGAAGAGATGCCCTGGGTGGGATTCGAACCAACGACACCCTGGACCCTGCTCTCCACACCAGTCTAGGTGAGCGCTCTACCAACTGAGCTACCAGGGCAACTCAGCTGGTAGGGGTTAAAATCAAATCAGAGATCAAAATATTTTATGTGGGGATAGGGCAAACAGTCCTTACCTTTTTACTTGCAGATTGTGTTCTCTCGCCAAAAATGGAGTGCCCTTTTTATTTCTGTTTTATCACCTTCTTCTACACAGGCTAGTGGGTAGTCTAGGGGAGAGTGTCCCTGATCGTTACCCGTCCCACCCCAACCTTATCATCACCTCCCTGGCCTTCAGTCCTCCCAGGTCAGTCTGTTCTGTACCGTACCAGACTCTGTATTGTAATGTGGGTTTATTTGGATGGGCCTACTTATACTATAGCGAGAGTTTGGCATACCATACCACGGAGCTATTGTCCACCTGGCCTTGTATTGTACCAATAAGCTGTAGAATAAGGTCTAACTTTCCTTTACGTAGTCGCCTGAGTATTCTGCTGCTTGAACCAGTTCCCTGTTTGCCTGGCTGACATACTTACTTCGACATACAAAAACAACACCTGACTGTAGCTAATGGTGCAGTCTAATTGAGTGCTGGCAATAATTATGTGGGTTCAAGCAGCATAATTTCTGTTGCATAGCTTTTTCCGTGCTGCCCTCTCTTGCCCTCCTTTGTCACTGTACTTGCCACACGCTTCTATCTTCCATAGTTTATATGCCCGTTAATAAAACTGTGCGATTGGAGATGTCAAATAATATGGTGGCATTTTGCCTCTGCAGGAGAAAATTTGCCTACTCTACATCGGATGGCCAGGTGTTTGTGAGGCAGTTTGCAGTCAGCCCCGACGACTGGGTCCTGGTGAGGACACTGGATGGACACACTGCTGAGGTCACACAGGTCAGCCATGGGTCAATATATTGGTGTGCAAACAGCATGTATTGCTTGAGCCATGACACAGCTACATGCAAGAAATAAAGTACGAGGTTTTAGCCGTGTCCACACATGAGTCTCAGCAGTTGCTACAGCTATGCCCAGGGAAGGGGTTTACACCCTACTCACAGTCACATGTCAACAGCAACGAGGTTACGAGGCAAAGCAAAGACAAAACAACACGACTGCGTTGACCCAAAGAGCTGCCCTGGGTGAGAGTCAAACCCACAACACTCTGCAATGCAGGCAGATAGGCCTCGAGCTACCAGGGCAGCTCAGCGGGCAGTGGCTCAATCAAAGGCAAACCTCACACTGCTAGGGCGCAGTAAACTCATCGCAGTAGGAGCAGCTAATAATCAATGGCCAACTCCAAACGCATGTTCACCTACATTTTTGTACCCTATATATATTAAATAGTGCGATGTTGCACAGAGCTCCAATTTTGAGAAAACGCTATCCTGGAATCACTGTGTACGTGACTGTTACCGTGTCTGCAGGTGTGCTGGAATGGAGTGAGCGGTCACTGGGTCACAGGGTCATCTGACTGCACTCTCAGACTCTGGGTCAGTAGGACGCTGCCAGCTGTGTGTCGGGTCCTCTCTTGTTCAGTCATTCAATTAGCAACCTTTGTATAGCCCTGTGGCAACCCCCGGTAATTGAGGACAGCCCCGAACCTAGTTAATAGGGGGATTTGACTGTAACTCTAGCTAGTTGTATATAGCAGTGCCCAGACAGGACAGCATGAGCCCTGTAAGGGCGAATGCTGTTCTGTCTGGGTACTGCAACAGATTTGTTGGATATCCCTAGGCAAATGACATGTATGAACCCTGCTTGCACAATGTAGGATCGTATAAGCTGATACAACCCCCCAGTATATACCTAGCTTCATACATGTCGGTTGCCTATATAGGGATATCCAACAAATACTTGTAGTGCCTCCTGTTTAGTATTTCACTTAGTATTAACGAGGTTACAGTGCACGTATGAACATACCATAGTCATGTGCATGCTGTGCTCAGGTGCAAGTGTGTGTGTGACAATTCCACAGTAATTACTAGCATAGCCCACCACCATCTGTTGAAACAGGTGATCTGATAGCTAAGCACTGACTATGAATTTGACCTCAGCGACCTGTATTGTTCGGGTGGGGTGTGGAATTGTCTGGATGACAGGCATATGGATTTCCATGACAATGTGAATAATGTCTGTGGATATGCCCTGGGCGAGGAAATAGATCTTGCATTATAACATAGAGTGTTTATTTCACCAGCTGAACTCAGTTTCAGATGTGTAGAGTAACTTGTAATTCTAGACTAATGAGACGTGTGTTACAGACGGCACAGTTCAGCCTTTCCCTCCTGCTACATAGACTTGTTCCCACCCTCCTCCACATAATCATGCCCTCAGAGGAGGTTGGATATGGTGTACGTGACAAAGAACACTCTCTCATTTATATAAGAAAACCTGTTTTTCAAGTAAGGGTATAAACTGAAGAAACCCATGAGGACACAGGATGGGGAGGTTAGAGGAGGAGGAAGAGGATAGAGAGAGTAAAAGGAGGGGATAATCGGAGAATGAAGCCATGACAGATGAGGGTGGACAGAGCCATGTGATACAGCATTTAACTATCCATGCCGTAATAATATTTTTGATGGAGATATTGCGCCCCATACCCTGTTAACATGAGTATAAGCCAAATGGTGCAGGCAGTTATAATTATTAGCCCTGTAAACATCCACAGTGGGCCCCCTATTTTAGATGGTGTGTACAAGAGAGCTTGAGCCAGCATAATACCTCAAAACAACAGACACTGGACCTTCTAGTCCCCTTAAACACTCTCTCAGAAACCCATATCATAATGTATGGGGAATGTGGCGGAAATTTCCTAAATGTGCAGGAATTTCAAGCAAAATGTAGGAAATTTCCAGCACAACTTGCTCATGTGCAGGAAGAATATGAGGAAGCTTTAAATTCTTCCCGCACATGTCAAAAAGATTGTGATTTTGCAGGAATATTTCCTACACGTTTTCATTTCTACCTGAAATCCTTCCTTCACTTTTCACAATTCTTCCTACACATTTTCCTTCACTTTTCTGAATGTGCAGGAAGCATGCTTCTAGCACTTTTCCATGTGCAGGAAGTTGTTTTTAGTGACATGGCCCTTTATTATTCTCCCCATCTTCCAATTCCCTCTCACCTCACTATCCTCTCTTCTTCTCCCAGGTCGGCCAGAAGAAGGAGAAAAAAGATAAAAAGGAAGAGGAGAAGGAGGAGATGGAGAAGGAAGAAGAAGAAGAAGAAGAGGAGGGGGAGGAGATGTGTGTGTCAGCGGGTGATCCAATCTCAGTGGTCTGTGTGGACCAAACCACCGGCCACATTGTGGCTGGAGCACAGAACAACCTGAAGTACGTACATGTATCTCTTGTCTCTAGTGTAGTCTTCTCCCCCTCTGCAGGGTGTATAACAGAGACCTGGAGCTCCTGCAGGTCAGTAGAGGTCACACTGACTCCATCAGGACACTCATTCACATTCCTGACAGAAAACAGGTACAGTACACTTATTGGCACGCACTTGAGGCTACATACAGTAGGTTACAAAGCTCTTAGTCATCTCTCCAATGAGTTTGAAGCGAGACTACCAGTATGCCTCTTTAGTTAACATTTCCTAGCTACATATACATGGATACTGTGTCTAGTGAGAGAGAGAGGGACTGACCCTGGTGTTATCTATCCCCCTGACCACTGCTGCAGTATGTCACAGCCAGCTGGGATGGGACTGTGAGGTTCTGGAGAGCTCACCACTAGCACCTGCTACACCTACCACTGCCTTTACAATGGAGATCACTTAGAGAAATATGACTGTTTCCCCAAACTATACTGCGGTCTGTAACACCTTAGTTCAATCTTCACTTTTTAGTGGTTTTTATACATTTTGGTACAGAGTTTTTATTTCTTGAATAATATGTAAAATTGTGAGCTCGACTCCTGTGGACCAATGGGGAATAGTGAGCTTGCAAGACTTGCTAGCTATTGTTATTACCCTCGGCGCGCATGCGCAGCGATGGTTACTGTAGTCGTTCTGTACTGTGTGTCTGTCTGTCTGTCTACGACTATTCTCGCACTACAGGCTACGAGGCGGCTTATGAGCGATACTAACAGCTTTTTTTAGCGGTATATACACATGGGCTATAAAAAATTAATATAAATGGTGATTTTGCTGAAACGACTGCGTTCGAGAGCGAATAAATCGCGCCGTTTGGACCACTAGCTCCCGCTCGCCAATTATATATACGCATGACTGTTGACATTCTCTCGCAACATGCGTGTCTAGGAGAGGCCTACGTACTCTGAAGGCTCGCTTTTCTCACTCTCTCACTGCCTTCAGTCTTGCTCCAGGACTGACAGAGGTTGTGGAGTTTGGAGGGACTTCCGAACCATCCACTGGATCTGAAAACACTCAACCTAAAATAGCAGACACAACTCTGCTCCAGTTCAGTGAGGATAAACACACCCTAAACAGCTCAGGCAAACCGTAGCTACTGATCACACATAAAACCTCTATAGAAAATGCCAATTATAACATAAAATACTCTTATTCAGGACTAGTAGAAAGCTCTGGACAGTCCCAATGGGAGCTACTCTCTGTAGTTGGCAACACACAACATGGATCACAAAAGAGAATGATTGAGAAATTCCGCTACACAGCAGAGAGCTGGCAGCAATCCACAGGAGAGGGTGAGACGGCGGGAATGGAGAGTGTAACGAGCTCGTGGAAGTCTATCGGGCGCTTGCAGCTTGGCCAAGAGGTGTATTAGGTTGATCAGCAATGGCGACTACACTCATTCACATTCCTGACAGAAAACAGGTACATAATATGTCAAAGGAGAGCTCACCACTAGCACCTGCCACACCTACCACTGCCTTTACAATGGAGATCACTTAGAGAAATAATATGACTGTTTCCCCAAAAGTATACTGGGGGCTATATATAACACCTTAGTTCAATCTTCACTTTTTATACATTTTGGTACAGAGTTTATATTTCTTGAATAATATGTAAAATTGTGAGCTCGACTCCTGTGGACCAATGGAGAATAGTGAGCTTTGGCCGGTAGCTAGCTATTGTTATTACCCTCGGCGCGCATGCGCAGCGATGGTTACTGTAGTCGTTCTGTGCTGTGTGTCTGTCTGTCTGTCTACGACTATTCTCGCACTACAGGCTACGAGGCAGCTTATGAGCGATACCAACAACTTTAGCGGTATATACACATGGGCTAGAAAAATAAAATGGCGATTTTGCTGAAACGACTGCGTTCGAGAGCGATAAATCCCGCCACTAGGTTAGCCCGCTCCCGCTGCTATACGCATGACTGTTGACATTCTCTCGCAACATGCGTTTCTAGGAGAGGCCTACTCTGAAGGCTCGCTGGGCTCACTCTCTCACTGCCTTCAGTCTGGCTCCAGGACTGACAGAGGTTGTGGAGTTTGGAGGGACTTCTGAGCAGTGGGACTGGATCTAATGAGACTCAACCTAAAATAGCAGACACAACTCTGCTCCAGTTCAGTGAGGATAAACACACCCTAAACAGCTCAGGCAAACTGTAGCTACTGATCACACATAAAACCTCTATATAAAATGCCAATTATAACATAGAATAATCTTATTCAGGACTAGTGGAAAGCTCTGGACAGTCTCAATGGAGCTACTCTCTGTAGTGGCAACACGCAACGTGGATCACAAAGAGAGAATGATTGAGAATTCCGCTACACAGCAGAGAGCTGGCAGCAATCCACAGGAGATAGAGATGAGAAGACAACTGGAGAGGGAGAGGGACAGAGCAGGAGAGAAGGAGAGGGAAAGAAGAGGGTAAGGGGTGTTGGAGAAGGGAGGGAGAGGGTGAGGGTGGAGCTGCAGCGATGTCAAGCAAGAGCCAACCAGCTGCAGGAGAGGCTGGAGGAGGTTGAGAGGAGGGAACACGAGAAGGTGGTGGTTCAAGAGCAAGCCATTGCAGCCGAGCAGCGTGGTCCGTCATGGGAAGTGAAGGAAGACGAGTTGGAGGAAACAGAGGAACTCTCGGAAATCGGAGGTGGGCTGTGGTGAAAGTGGCCAAACTCAAAGTGGCCCAGCAAATGTCTGCACGCCAGTGATCTACGACTACCACCGTATCTGTTTCAGACGAGAAATGGACGTAGCAGCCAGAGTCAGCCACCCCAACTTGCTGCGTTTCCTCGAGCCAGACTGGAGAGGACATGGCCATTCTGACAGAGTTCATGCCGACTAGTCTCAGAGCTCTGGTCAACAGTTGTTTACGTCGCACGACAACGTCTTCACTCTGCAACACGTCCTCCCTCTCCACGAAAATTGACGGTGACCAGTGCCCTAACTCACCTCCTACAACATTGATTGATTTGTCGTCGTCTGTTGGGAAAAATTAAAACCAAAAAAATTCTAAACCGGCGACACGGGGTTGGGAGCGGATGCGCAGACGATGTAGTTCTCTTGGCAACTCTTGCTGTCTGGCAGAAACAATTTTGTCGTTATGGTTGAGATGGTGTGTGGGTTGTATGTGCATAATTCCGTTTGTTCTGCTGATGTGCTTACTTGCAGGCACAATATGGAGACAGCTAGACAGGAGTGTTGTGCCACAAGATTATGTGGAACCAATGTCCATGGAAATAGAGCGTGAAGGAACAGAAAGCAGCTTCTATTTGTCGGAGAGGACTGATAGTACATGTTTAGTGTAGCCTAGCGTTTTTTTTCCCACTCTGATTTTCCCCTCACAGATTACGTTGTTTTTGCACAGCCTGAGTGTGCTTTTTCCCCCTGAGAACTTTGATAGAAGGTGCTCTACAATAATCCCTAAATCAATCTATGTGTATGGCTGTGCGTTGCTCGGTCTGGGTTAGTGTTGTTGTAAATCGATTGTATTCTGCTGCAGCTCTCCGCAGTTCCACGGCCTCACATGCAATGTGAATGCATCCAAATAGTGTGTTTTGCCAACATTATTGGTGATGCGGTGAGCGAGCCAACGTAGTCGTGGCGTTCGAGGGTAATTGTCTGTATAATTTGGCGAGCAGGAGCTGAGCTAATCTAGT
>CASHTH010000076.1:0-25928 GCA_030341885.1 Geodia barretti
CTGGCAATGGCCATGTATGCTCTCGCTACAGTGCCACTGATCCACCTTCTGAGCAACAAATCCCCAGACGTAAAGCAAGCATGGTACGCCGATGACGCAACAGGTGCAGGCTCTAGTGAGAAGCTGAGACATTGGTGGGACGAGATTGTGCGTCTTGGCCCTGCCTATGGCTACCATCCCAACAGCTCAAAAACCTACCTCATTGAACATGAAAGCAAAGCAAAAGAACTCTTTGCCGACACTGATGTTCACATCACCATCAATGGCAAGCACCATTTAGGGGCCGCAATTGGTGCAAAGTCCTTCACTGAAGAGTACGTCTCCAGGAAAGTAGGTGAATGGATTAATGAGATCAAGACTCTGTCAACAATTTCCCTCACCCAACCTCATGCGGCCTACGCTGCTTTCACGCATGGCCTCTCCAGTCACTGGACGTACATCTCAAGGACCATTCCTGAGATACAAGACTTGCTCCAGCCCCTTGAGACAGCTATTCACCAGCATTTCATCCCAGCTCTCACTGGCCGAGAAGCTTGCTCTGCTTTGGAACGAGACCTCCTAGCACTTCCCACCAAACTGGGCGGAATGGGACTGGCTAATCCCACGTCCAATTCTTCTTATGCTTTTCACTTGTAGCTCTGATTGCATCACAGGATCTCCACCTGTAGAGAATGCCGACCAACTAAACATAAATAAACAAGTGAAGAAGACAAACAGAGAGCTGCAACAAAAACGAGCAAGAGACACAACTGCACAGTTGACACCACAGCTCCAACGGTCAGTGGAATTGGCAGCTCTTCAGCTTGGCTCACTGTCTTACCAATGGCGGAGCATCGATTCCTCCTGCACAAGGGGGAATTTCGTGATGCTGTATGTCTCAGATACGGGTGGAATCTGAGCAACATACCTTGCTCTTGCAATTGTGGCACACCCTTCTCAATAGATCATGCCATGACTGTCATATGGGCGGCATACCAACAATCCGCCACAATGAGATTCGTGACATGACGGCCAACCAAATCTGCCATAATGTTGCAACCGAGCCAATCTTCCAACCACTTACCAACGAATCTTTCCCTCGCCGCACAGCGAACACTGATGCCAACGCTCGCCTATCCGTGCTCGTGGTTTTTGGAACACTGGCCAAGACGCATTTTTTTATGTTAGGGTTTTCCACCCCAACGCGTCAAGCAACCGTTCGATGACCACCGCAGCAGCATATCGCAAACACGAAACAGCAAAGAAGAGAGAATATGCCCAAAGAGTTCGAGAAGTTGAACATGGGGTTTTTACACCACTTGTCCTCTCAACTACTGGTGGTATGGCACGTGAAGCCACGACATTCTACAAAAGACTGGCTGATGAGTTGTCCTGGAAGCAGGACAAGCAATACTCTCTAGTCATGGGTTGGATTTGCTGCCGCCTATCATTCGCTATACTCCGATATGCTATCCTCTGCATTCGAGGAAGCAGATCCTCTCGCCACCACCCATTCAGTGAGCTCAACATCGACCTTGCCGCTGCAGAGGGACATGTTCCCTCCGATATGTAATGTCTCTGTTTTTTTTTTATCCAACCACTCCTACACTTGTTTCTCGTTTTCTTGGAGAAAAAAAGGGTTAACAACCGGGGTCTCAACGTAGCCTCATGAATTTATTCATAATAAATTAAATCCCGGCGTAGAGTGCGGTTAGACTGTCTACGGCCTTTTTGAATCGCCTTCTTTGTACATTTGTGAACAAATACACTGCCCCAGGCATTCAGCCCATGACACAACCCCTCATATGCTGGTTACCCAAAGCGAACCTTTCCTTGCAGGCTCCGAACTTGATTCCGCAGCATGATCACTGTTGTGGTCTTCCACACTCAAATCTGTACTTCGCGAGTCAGTGAGATGTTTCTCATGCTGGTCTGAAACGACAGTATCAGGTGCGTCTAACAGTGTTTCAACGGCTACCGCCCGGTCTTTCTTCTCGCAACTCATTGCTGGCAGATTGACGAGCATATAAATTATACGAGGTCTCTGTGTATTGTTAACCCTCGGCGCGCATGCGCAGCGAGGGTTGGAATGAAGATGTTAGTAAGAACTCTACGGTGTTTTCGTTTGTCTACTGGATGGAAGTACTCGTGCTACAGCACGAGTATTACCGAGACGACGAAGAAAGCAATTGAGTTTGAAGATACAGGAACAGCGTATCAGGACAAAAGCACGAGGGACTTGTTACGGCACATGTTTGTATTCTCCATCTTCAGCTACGAAAATATTGTCAACAGGAGCCAAAAGGTTATCACACAGTAGTGAAGGAGAAAATAGAGGAAACAAGATAGGGATTCGGACTGTCTGCAAGCCCATGACTATAAGAACCACGACGTTTATTTTGGCATGCAGTCCCAATGGACCTTACACAGTAGACAATTGGCTTGGAGAGTGTCACAAAACTTCACTGCCTGTACTTCACTCTCATAGTTTTATGGAACTCGTATATACCTCACTGTATTACTTCATGGCGGTTTTGTAGGAAACTTACATAAACACAACAACACACTCCAAGGCATCATTACTTTATTCTTACCCTATTACAGCTGGTGAAATTTGCACGTGACATATTGGGATCGAAAATGTTCAATAAAGTAATGAAGATGACAGTTTATGGACAGTTTGTTGCTGGAGAGAATATTCAGGCTATTCTACCCGTTATTGATAGATACAGGAGGAATGGGGTACGAGCTATACTTGACTATGCAGTTGAAGAAGATACTCCTAATGAAAACGTGGTTTTAGAAACAAGGTAAGCAAAGTTTTGTGGCGCTAGCCTGGGTGCTCATGGGAAGTAAAGGTATGTAAAGGGAAGAGGCTCTGCGAGGGGCAATAACTGAAGATGGTGTGGGATGCTTCCAACCTTGCCTTTGCTAAATTTAACGTTGCCAACAGGGGCTTCTGTCCTGACCTGAGTTGGATGTTTACTGCATGTGCACATTGTTAGCGTGCACACACTCCTGACACTATCATTATACAATACATGGTAGTACACATAAAGTTGGAGTAAGGCATCAAACATTAGCCACATCACTGGGATGCTATAATTCAACCTCCAAAGTGTTATCAATATTTTTTGTGTTCCATTTAGGAGCAATGCAGCGAGTCATCTCGCACATTCTTCTCTAACATCGTCCGACTATGAGCACTTTCCTCAGTTAAAGCCCACTATAACACATGCTGACCGAACTGTTCGTGCTAGTGCACGAACATATTTTTATGATACTGAGAAAAAGTGCGATGATGTGATGAAAAACTTTCTATCATGTGTTAATATGGCAGGTAGTAAATTACTCTATTAGAAAAGTCTCTCTTTATTTGATACCTAGACACATTTACCTTTGTGTATTGTTGCCACTTTCGTTTTGGGAGTGAAACTGAAACTAGGTACAGCTTTGTGTGAAACCTCACAGCATAAAGCACTTTTTCTGCCGCCTGCTAGTGAATGTAGTGGCTTTGACAGCTCAGAAGATGCACTTGCGTGTCAGCTGAAGTAACAGATATACCGCCCATTTTTTAACGTCCCAGAACTATGTATCACAACTGCTACAGATTATGCATTCAGGGGATTTAGGTGAGGTGGTCTGAGACAAGAACAGAATCACTTTGGACCATAGGGCCTTAGGCCACAACTTGGACAAGGGAAGGAGCAGAAAAATAGAAGGGGATTAGAAAATTGGTAGTTGCCTCGGGATAATGGTAAAGCCAGCAGGAAAAATAAGAGGCTTTTCTGAATACATCCCGATGACCCTGGCAAGCATTTGCGTACTATAGAGATTCCAGGCCCATCACACCTCACACCATGAAAACAACAACCCACTAGCCCTCCACTTGGTGATTAGGCTTTCGCTATCTTTTAAGTATCCTGCCAGTGTAAAAGAAACCCCTGGAAGGGGTGGCATCTAGCATCCAGACCCCTCTGGGGATCCATACTGATGACATGATTGATGTCATCCTTATGACCAGTCCACGTGTCCTTGCTCATTCGTCTATTCTATGCATGCAATACACTTAGTGCAAATGTAAATGCTCTTTAATACACAACTTTTTCGTTTTAGCTGATACAACTGTGGAAGGAGATGCAGCTTTTGCAGCAATTAAGCTAACAGGACTTGGGAGAGTTGAGTTTCTTGTGAGTTGATGTGGCATCACTCTAGTTTTGACGTCACTTTTATTAAACCGACTCACTTGCTGGTATCAGTGTAGTAGGTGTGGAAATAGATCCTCTATATATCCCTAAGTACAAGTAAATTAGGGATAAACATGATACCTAACATCAGGTTATGATAGGGGCATCTTCTCTTAGAATTCATGTAACTCAAAAAACAGAAAAACAAACTAATGAAATTTTAACAACCCTAACCTGAAGGGTTCACCATAAACAATGTTGATTACTGAACAAACAACGCCCTTTTTTGCGGTTTGGTGATGTACATTACATATTACAAACTTGCGTGCCTATTTAGAATCATGTTGAACATAATTGTATGTACATGTGCAACCCGTTTACAAATAGATAATCCCCACATCCAGACGATTATGTAGGCTTGCTTCACTCACACATTATCTTATGGTAAATATTTGTTCACAGCACAGAACTTTTACTTACAGTAAATGAAAAGCACTGAAGTGCAAACCCTCGGCGAACTGCGCATGAGCGTTATCGCTAATGGATGGGCTGGGCTAGCCCTATTGGCGTTCACCCGCGGTCTCCCGCTAGTAGCTCGCGGAGAATCTGACACGGGCTAGCTACGGTAGTAGATAGCATGCGGGAGTCGATACACGCCCTTCGCTGTGGCTTCTTGTGCCTCCAAGGTACACAGAGCAGGCGGATCAGGTCGAGGTGGAGCCAGCATACCGCGTTGATCGCGTCTATATGCATGCGCACCGCTTAATGATGGGTTGGGCCACGGAACTCCGTCCGCGACCGTGCCAGTTTGTCGCTCTCGGACGCAGTCGTTTCAGGAATTTTTCAGACTCGGGTGGCACTGAAGCGTTTGGTATCGCTCTTAAGCCGCCTCGTAGCCTGTAGTGCGAGAATAGTCGCGGACACACACACACAAACCAACTACAGTAACCCTCGCTGCGCATGCGCGCCGAGTGTTAATGAGAGGAATATAGAACTGTTACAAGGAAGACAATATAGGGAAAATAATACATCCCACGCACTAGAAACATCAACCCCTAAGTAATACTACAACACTCTAGGAAGGTCAACCGACTCCTTCACAAAAACACAGCACAGAACTTTTACTGACAGTAAATAAAAATTTAATACCAAGAGTAATATAGGAATAGTATAGGGATGGGATACATGAAGCATGCTGACACCCCCGACCCCATCACACAATCCCGATATTGTTGCCTAATGTGCCATCTTAACTTCCATTTGCACTCTATAATGGTGTTGGTTACTCATGAGAATGACACTTTTCCTTCTGTTCGTAATGCAATAAAAATAGAGAAAACTACCTGTGGCTATTTTTGTTGTTTAAAAACATGTGGTCATCATGGAAATGATGCATGCGTACCAAGTTTCATCTCCATGCAGTGCTTACGTTAGCAAATATTTTGAGGACTGAAGAAGTAAATTTAATCATTGGGCAATAGTATGTGGTCACAGAAAAATGATGCAATACACTATGAGTACCAACTTTGATCACCATGCATGCTACCGTCAGAAAGTTTGAGGAGTGTAGAAGTAATTTGAAAGAAAAGTGCCTGAAGCTATTTGCTGTTTGCAAACATGTATTATTGTGTTTCTTGATTCTGGTTATTAACCCTCAGCGTGCATGCTCAGCGGGGGTTACAGTATATACTTGGTCAGTCTGTCTGTCTGTTACCACGTTTTCTGCCACCATGCGCAACAAACAGGTAAAAAAGCAACACCAATGGGTTCAGCGCTGCATTGGCTTTATTTTTAGAATGGCGATTTTCGTTAAAGTGCCGCATTCAGAAGTTATGACGTGAAAACCAAGTGAACAAGCCAATTTGCTAATTACCTCGACCGGGTGCGCTTGTTCTGTGGATGTTTGTGGCACAAGAAGTCACAACAAACAACGTGTATCGACTCCTGCATTCTATCTACTAATGTAGCTAGCCCGTGTCAGACTCTCCGTGAGCTACTAGCGGGAGACCACGAGTAAACGCATACTATTATAGCCTAACCCATCAATTAGCGGTACCGCGCATGCACATGCTTTTCTATGACATAATGATGACATAATGTCATAGTCATGTCATAGTTAAGCGGCGCCAAGGACCAAAGAGCTAAGTACGTAGTTTGAATATATAATAAAAGCACTAAAGTGCAAACCTTCGGCATGAAGTCAATCAGTGTTGTCAATCACGAAGTTTGAACAATGTAGAGTAGAGGTATGTAATTTTGCATTATAGCTAAGTAACTAAGGGTAGACTATTATAGTGTAATTCATCATGTGCATTGCACAACAGGCAGTTGCTACAAATTTTTTAACATCATTGCACAACACATGTCATAGAAAAGCAACATTATTATTATTATTATTATTTTTCAGCTTTACAACACAGATTGCAATAAGGAGAGTACATCAGAAATGTGAGAGTGATAAATATAATAACTGTGTTGAAGGACAACTGGCATAGAGCCAGCAGCCAGACAAAAACGTAAGCCTTCGAACATTGAAAAGAAAGTTCAAAACGCGACCCACTCTGCAAAGGAAAAGTGAGATTCAATGTATGGAAAATCGTCTTCAACTCAAACTTACGCAAGCTAAGTCTGATTATGAAACTAAATTGATTGAGTCCCACCAGTTTTCCAATTCTTCCGCTATTTACTCTTACATTCGTTCAATTTCAAATCAAAATGTTTTGCCTTGCTCTCTCTATCTAGACGACACCGTTGCTGTTTCGGATCTCGATAAGGCATCCTTGTTTAACCAATACTTTTATTCAGTATTCACCAGAAGTACCTTTCAGTTACCATCTTTCAGTGAATTGAAAATGCCCACATCTTCTCTCAGCGATATAAACTTTAGTGAATTGGACGTGTTCCGTGTCCTCAGATCCCTTGATGTCTCAAAGGCCATGGGATGTGATGGTATTAGTCCAAAGATACTAAAACATTGTGCTCTAGCTCTCTACCAACCTTTCCACCATCTGTTTTCCCTGAGTATATCTCAGAGTTATCTCCCTATCGAATGGCGCACTCATTTAATAAAACCAATTTTCAAATCTGGTGATAAGAATTCTGTTAGGAACTATAGACCGATCTCTCTGCTGTCCGTTGTTTCAAAGGTTCTGGAGAAACTTGTCTACAACAGTACTGTGGATTTCATAACAACTATATCTCTGTCTATCAGTTTGGATTCTTACGCGGGCGTTCTACTCTGCAACAGTTACTGATTTTCTTTAACACTATACTCAGCTCTTCCTCTAAAAAATATGTTATATATTTGGATTTTAGAAAGGCCTTCGATTCTGTGGCTCATAATGAGCTCCTCTATAAGCTCTGGAACTTTGGCATCACCGGAACTCTCTGGTTATGGGTGAGAGCTTACCTGACCAATAGAGTCCAGTATGTGTCTATTGGTAAATCTTCCTCAACAACTTTACCTGTTCTCTCTGGGGTGCCGCAAGGCAGTGTTCTCGGTCCACTCTTGTTTCTCATTTTTGTGAATGATTTGCCCACCACTCTGTCGTTTTCCAAAGTTTTACTTTTTGCCGATGATGCCAAGTGTATCATGCCCATTTCCTCTCTGCAAGATTGTATCCATCTCCAAAGTGACCTATCCAGAGTCTTAGAGTGGTGCAAAACATGGAACCTGTTTTTGAATGAGAAAAAGTGCTCCACTGTTCATTACATGCCTCGTATGTCTACTACACTTAACTATGACTTGAGTGGTCAACAAATACCTTCTAAAGCTATGGAAAAGGACCTGGGTCTAATTGTTTCGTCCGATTTTAACTGGCGACCTCACTATCAATCCATTACCTCCAGAGCATACAAAGTGCTAGGACTACTGCGCAGAGTTTTCTCTGGCTCTGTCTCTGTGTCGGCCAAGTGCTCCTTGTATACTTCTCTGGTCCGCTCCCAGTTGCTTTTTTTTTGTGTCTTACGTTTTTGTCTGGCTGCTGGCTCTATGCCAGTTGTCCTTCAACACAGTTATTATATTTATCACTCTCACATTTCTGATGTACTCTCCTTATTGCAATCTGTGTTGTAAAGCTGAAAAAAAATAATAATAATAATAATGTTGCTTTTCTATGACATGTGTTGTGCAATGATGTTAAAATATTGGTAGCAACTGCCTGTTGTGCAATGCACATGATGAATTACACTATAATAGTCTACCCTTAGTTACTTAGCTATAATGCAAAATTACATACCTCTACTCTACATTGTTCAAACTTCGTGATTGACAACACTGATTGACTTCATGCCGAAGGTTTGCACTTTAGTGCTTTTATTATGTATTCAAACTACGTACTTAGCTCTTGAGTTAACACTAACACATGAGTGCCCTTTATTATGTATTGCCTGGGGTTATTTGTTGTTTACAGTAGACCACACTGTTTAGAAACAAAATAAGTACAACCACGCCCATCTGGTTATGGATATGTACATTAATAGACATTTTTATAACTATTTATGTTTTTTCGTTTTTGAGTTATGGATGTCGAATCTGAAGAAGGAGAAAGACCAAACTCCTTATCATAGCCCGATACATTTATGACAAGTAATTCTTCAAATTTAAAAAGTGTGGAATATAGGGATGCCATAAAAAGCAAGGAGACAAGACAGGGATGACCTAGTGTATGTGATGCATTAGTACAATGGATGATGGTTACATCTTCAAACTGACATTGCTTGCTCATGTAAATTTTCCTCCACACAAGCCCTTGAAGTGACTTTTTTGAATAAATCAATTAGTATATACCGATTATGCGATTTAAGCCATTTCTTGGATACATGCTGTTTCTGATGGTACGGATTAGTCTGGTGTGTCAAAAGTTGGATCTGAATGAAATTGAAAGTGAAAATGAAAATCTCAAATGTATGGGCATAATGCAGGACAACCTGTGTCATCCCTATATACTAAGTACTACCGTACTTAGTGATCAGCTAAGTGTGTTAATTTTGTCGAAAATTAAACCATTCAACGATAAACATGCTTCTGAGCACTTGGATCTTCATAGGCAACAGTCAGTGGCGGATGTAGCATTTTGAAAGGGAGGGGGGTTCCGCTGTCCAAGAACGTTTTGCCTGCGCTTGTGCGCGCTCACGAAGCCGGCGACGCATACATGCAAAAGGATAAAAAGGGGGGTTCTGCGGAACCCAAGAAACCCCCCTGAATCCGCCACTGACAGTACTACAAGTAAATAAAACCAACATCAAAATCACAAGCATGGTTAATGAACAGAATTGAGCACGCTGACACCCCCAACCCCATTACACAATCCCAATATTGTTGCCTGGTGTGCTACTTTTAGAGGTAATGTGGCATTATATAAGGGCTGAAGGTTACTAAAAGCAAGCATTCTTTCACCGTGCCCCCGTTGTTTTTAGTAACATTTCTACTTTTATACTGCTGATTATTTTTGTTGTCATGGAAATGATGTAATACGCATGCGTACCACATGCAAGCAAGTTTGAAGAGTAAGGCTATTTGTCGTCGTTCAAACATGGAAACATGTAGCTGTCATGGAAATGATGTAATATGTATGTGTACCAAGTTTCATTTCCATGTGTTCTGCCGTAAGCAAGTTTGAAGAGAAGTGCCTGAGGTTGTTTATTGTTCAAGGTCGTCATGGAAACATGTCTTTGACATGGAAATGATGTAATGTTCATGTGTACCAAGTTTCATCTCTATACGAATAAGTATGACCAGTCTCTTCGGTGACGGATATCTACATTCTTACAAAATTTCAGTACTATAATTATTGTTTCGTTTTTGAGTTATGCGTGTTGAATCGAGAAGAAGATGATGAAAAACCTTCCCTATCTTAGACTATGGTAACACACAGTTGACCAATCAGATTCTGAGTAGAGGTAACTATTTGTATAGGTAATAGTGCAGTTTGGTGTGGTATTAGGGATTAATAGGGATGGAATTTTTTTAAATAGTATGAGGCGAAGCCGAATACTATTTTTAAAAATTCCATCACTATTAATCCCCTAATACCACACCAAACTGCACTATCACATGTTAATAGTATAGTGCTGTGTATAGTGATCAGTGTGTTATATAGATTAGCTATAGTCATGCTCACAAGATATTTCGCGACACTTGTTTCTGGAGCTGTAACTTGTATGAAGTATTTCACATTGATTTCCTAGTCACTTGATTTGATTGGTCGATTTTCTGGGGAATTTAAATTTTCGGGGGGTATTTCAATTTTCCACGGTGAAATAGTTAAATATGGATCAAATGTATTGGCTGTTACATAGTATACTATTATGTTAGTTACCTCTTCCGTGATAACTCTTTCGCGGGCCGCCAGCGGCACTTTTCTATGCGTGTTTGCCATGGCAACCACGGAGAGGCGCTTTGCGAGCGGAAGGCAAACAGAGCTTCGGGAGAGGTTCTTCTCACGAAAAACCAGGTACTCGGTCTTCTAAATATAGGTTAGATGCGGAGCCGAGGTGACTACGCGTGGTAGAGTGCCAAGGGCTCCCGAGCTGTCGGCGTCCCGAGCGCAGCGAGGGCGCTACTAGGGAGCCCTTGGCACTCTACCACGCGTAGTCACCTCGGCTCCGCATCTAACCTATATTTAGATCCCGGTGATTTGAAATCGAGCAATTTCATTGGTCCAAACGCGGGATCTATTTTCCGTAGATCCCGCTGCCCCGGACGACGGGATCTATTGGGGAGCGAGCGTGAAGACGCGATAAGTAAGAGACTCGAGCGAGGTTTCAGCTACCAGCGGCAAGCCAGAAACGGTAGGCGAAAGCTACAGCATTCCCTGGTCGTCCGCCGCGTTTCGCGGAAAAGGGCTCCGCCCACTCTACGCGCACAGAGCGTTCGAGGATTGGCTCGCGGCGAGCATGAGTATGTCGAGTTCCTTCTCGGAGTCTTCCTCGTCTAGACAAGATAGTAACAGCTCGCCTGGCGCGGCCATATCTTCGCAAACAGTTTGAATGGATCTAAACCGGTTAGACGCGTCGCCGCGGTAACTACGCGTGGTAGAGTGCCTCGGGCTCCCTAGTAGCGCCCTCGCTGCGCTCGGGACGCCGACAGCTCGGGAGCCCTTGGCACTCTACCACGCGTAGTCACCTCGGCTCCGCATCTAACCTATATTTAGATCCCGGTGATTTGAAATCGAGCAATTTCATTGGTCCAAACGCGGGATCTATTTTCCGTAGATCCCGCTGCCCCGGACGACGGGATCTATTGGGGAGCGAGCGTGAAGACGCGATAAGTAAGAGACTCGAGCGAGGTTTCAGCTACCAGCGGCGAGCCAGAAACGGTAGGCGAAAGCTACAGCATTCCCTGGTCGTCCGCCGCGTTTCGCGGAAAAGGGCTCCGCCCACTCTACGCGCACAGAGCGTTCGAGGATTGGCTGTTACATAGTATACTATTATGTTAGTTACCTCTTCCGTGATAACTCTTTCGCGGGCCGCCAGCGGCACTTTTCTATGCGTGTTTGCCATGGCAACCACGGAGAGGCGCTTTGCGAGCGGAAGGCAAACAGAGCTTCGGGAGAGGTTCTTCTCACGAAAAACCAGGTACTCGGTCTTCTAAATATAGGTTAGATGCGGAGCCGAGGTGACTACGCGTGGTAGAGTGCCAAGGGCTCCCGAGCTGTCGGCGTCCCGAGCGCAGCGAGGGCGCTACTAGGGAGCCCGAGGCACTCTACCACGCGTAGTTACCGCGGCGACGCGTCTAACCGGTTTAGATCCATTCAAACTGTTTGCGAAGATATGGCCGCGCCAGGCGAGCTGTTACTATCTTGTCTAGACGAGGAAGACTCCGAGAAGGAACTCGACATACTCATGCTCGCCGCGAGCCAATCCTCGAACGCTCTGTGCGCGTAGAGTGGGCGGAGCCCTTTTCCGCGAAACGCGGCGGACGACCAGGGAATGCTGTAGCTTTCGCCTACCGTTTCTGGCTCGCCGCTGGTAGCTGAAACCTCGCTCGAGTCTCTTACTTATCGCGTCTTCACGCTCGCTCCCCAATAGATCCCGTCGTCCGGGGCAGCGGGATCTACGGAAAATAGATCCCGCGTTTGGACCAATGAAATTGCTCGATTTCAAATCACCGGGATCTAATAGGAAGCAGTGCATGACTACAGGGCCCTAGCTACAGCTCGAGCCAGACGCGCACGCTAGAAGCGCTGAGCGGCCCTGCCTACTTTCGTGTTAGCAAGCCAAGCCGCCTCCACGTCTTCCCTCTTACACCAAGCTCCCAAAACAATCCCAAGCACACACCATTGCACCACACTGCTTTCTGCATGTCCTATCCCCCTCCTTCGGTCTACCCTTCACAAACGTATATATAGGTGTTATTTACACATCCCCAATTTACCTTGAAGCCTGCCTGAAGCCTAACCCTGATCCAGATGCTGCACCAATGCGCCACCTTATAGTACGCCTGTGCTTCCTTTCATGCTTGGTTACTCTGCCCCGCTTTATCTACACCAGATAATGAACCGAAGGTCCAACATCAGTAGTATCAACCTGCACATCCCCACAACCACGTAATTTATCACTGACTCTTGCCCAAGGCTTCTGTAACCCTAGCCAACTCAGGCTTAGACACTAGGTGCCTCCCATAACATATTACCAGCTCCGCCTCATTAACTCTCGGCGCGCACAGTGAGGGTTGCAGTACTTGGTCTGTCTGTGTGTTTTTCTGTTACCACATTTTCTGCCACCATGCAACAATCCGGCCAAAAAGAGACACCAAGGGGTTCAGCGCTACACCGGCTTCATTTTAAAAACTTTGTTCTAAAGTTATGGTGTGAAAACCAAGTGAACAAGCCAATATGCTAATTAGCACAGGCTTACCTTGACCTGGTCTGCTTGCTCTGTGTATCTTGAAGGCACAAGAAGTCATAGCGAAAGGTGTGTATTGACTCCCGCATGCTATCTACCGGTACTGCGCATGCACAGTTCGCCGAGGGTTTGCACTTCAGTGCCTTTCATTCAAGAATGAATCAGCCTATTCACACTTGTATTACACGTCTCTTCCCCAAACAGCCAAATAACATCGTCCACATCAGAGGACCATATATCTACTCTAGCATTGATGTCCTCAAGCATAACTACTTCTGTTTCAACCTAAGCACATCTTCCTTTAATATGAAACAAAGATATAGGGATGGTGTCAAGTAGCTTTGTTCGTCTTTGCTGTGTAATGACCCCTTGTTTCTTCCTTTTTGGTGCTTCAAGCCTTCCCTATATCTTTGAAATGATTTTTTCACTTGTAAACTCTACCTCTTCCACCAGACATTCACATCTTCTCCCCTAGTATTATTCTGAACATTACGAGGCTTCCTAGACGGCAATTGTAGTCTCCTTACTCTTGTCCAGCTACAACATATATATTTAGCTATGTCAAAACATCACCTACCTTCTTCTGCTCTGGACTGTACAAAAGTAGTTCAGCAGTGGTGCAGTAAAGAACAGCTCTAACTAATTTGTTTAAGCAATTAAAATACCATTTGTGAATTATAGTGCTGGTGAGTATATACAACATTTAGTTTTATCGAGCGAAGTGACGCACCTGGTCGTCTGAAGTAACGCAAACAGATGTCTCTCTGCCACTAGACAATGCCTATGCACAAACATTATGTATATGACTTGCTTTGTTTGCTCACCTATTTTCCATAAATGCATTGATTGATGATCTGAAAAAAATTTTTCTTTTAGCTGAAGTTGAGCGAAGTGGTGGAAGGAACTCGACACATGTTCTTAGACCTTGCAGATGGTAATGACATTTGTACTGCTCAAGTTACGCCGCAGTCCTTCCATAGTGGTCTGAGAGCTAAAAGTGTAAGATATGGTATAAACATGTGGGGGGGGACTGTGAAAAGTAATTAACAAACTAGTCGAAGATGTTTATGCAGTTTATATGTGCATGTTTGATTCTGTGCTTAGATAATGGTATCTCAGTCTGAGGCTGATGATCTGTACAGGAAGATTGACACTGATCATAAAAGGTATGTACAGACTACGTTACATACGTATGAATTTGTGTAGTTGTTCCGAATGCACTTCTAAAAAGCTGACAGCAGTACTCAGGGAGGTATATACCTGACCATATTGATGTAGGCATGCCACAAAATAATACCTAAATCTAGGGAATATACATGTGGGAAAAATTACTGGTGCTGCGGTGGTACACTTGCCGAGGGATTTGCCGAGGGATCCATGTAAAATAACAGCTCACGCTTTACTTACATACTATATAGAAAGAAGGAAGAGAAAGAAGTGTGAGAAGGGCTGCTGGGGCTTCACTTGACATGTACAGAGATAATACATACCATACCATACACATACCACCATACACACCTACATGTATCTTGCTTTCTGCCACACTAGCGTTATATGTTGCTTGTGTGCTCCCTGCTGAAATGTGATTGCAAAAATGTGGTCTATATCTGTTTTAGTATGTCAAGCAGGATTTTGCGACTGTGTGAGTATGTAATATATGAGACTGCAGTTCTTAACACTTTGCCAGCATTATGGATCACTCTGCCAGCACTTTGACTGTGGTACATTGTGTGACTGCATAGTTGCTATATTTTCTCTCATGGTTTTCTGATGCTTTATTGTAGAGAGTGTGTGCCTCTTGTGTAGTGAAAACGCACATGAGCAAGTCACACGTGTGTACATAACCCTATCTAATGTGTCACTGCATCTCATACACTAGTCATC
Organism: Geodia barretti; assembly: GCA_030341885.1. NCBI lineage: Eukaryota > Metazoa > Porifera > Demospongiae > Tetractinellida > Geodiidae > Geodia > Geodia barretti. The sequence goes on from CASHTH010000076.1 coordinate 14,898, forward strand.
TCTCCTTCCCTTGTATACCATCCTCATAAATGTACGTTTCCGGTTTATAGTTTGACTTTGATGTATTGGTGCATATTATTTCAGAACAATAAGCGTCTACGACTGGATTAACAGATTTCAACCTGGAAATGACCTGTATAAATATTTTCAGGCACAGAAGGTATACTTATACCTAACAGTTTGATATTAACTCTGACCGTTATTATGTGAGGCATGTGTGTTATGTTTTTTGTGCTTTTAAGCAGTGTTATATCCTAGACAATGGGATTGCTAATTGTTACAGCTCCTCTGACATGAATGTAGGAGTAAGGAGATGCCTACCATACCATAAAAAAACCTTTGTAGCATGTTCAATATCACAACATTGGTTTGCACTTTAGGCAGATATGAAATTATTCCACCCTCCTTGCTGATACAAAAGCTATAGCCTGAGTGCCTTCTGTACCCAGCACTGACCTATGGAAGACCACCCCTTTTTCTTTACATACCCACATGTCATATGTTACTGCTGGCACTACGGACACATGACAGCACAACAAACGCTAGAGGCATGTCAACTATGACACTCGTTCTTGGGGAGCAAACAACATTTCATTTCTAGTGGTGGAAATGATGACATGGCCAGTATGTGTTGTAAAAAGTGCACCAAAACTGCTGAACACATGGTTTTATGAAAAAACGGATTGTAAAACATGCCATGGAATTAAAAACAAGGGGCAGTGAGGCATAATTAGGACATACTCTGTTATAATACTTGAGTGGTCAGCCAGGGTGACATCAGATTTAGATCTTTAAAGAGCAAGTCAGACAAGGATAACACCCGTCGAAGGGAATTAGAACTTCATCCACATACCTAGGGAGTAGTGTTATGATATGCTTATATTTTAGGGAGGAACACGTCAGTGCTATTTGTCCTCCGGTCATATCCTAATGAAGCTGTTCGTTTTTGTTTCCAACCTTATTTATCAAATTTTTGCAGTAGAGTTGAAAATTCATTTGGGAGTTGACTAATGTAGTTTTCGTTATAGCCACTTACGTGTTATGCAAGTCATTATTGCACTGATTGCAGGGCTTTGGTACTCTTACTGTAATGGAAGATGATGATCTAAAACAAATGCAGAGTGTTTTTCAAAGAGTACATACAATTGCTGAGGTTAGTGCATAGTTAACCCTTGTTACTTTTTGTATGGGCATTGTGCCCCAATGCATGTGCATGCCATAAAAGAAGGAAAGGAGACAAGTATATAACAAATTATTCAATTTTCCTCCACACAATCCCTATATATTGTCGGCACTTTTACTCACAACATGAATTTGTTTAGTGTGAGGACAATGGTAAAGGGATTCTGTGGAGGGCCACGAACGCAGCAATGTAAAACTCATCGTTAGTTGAGCGAACATGGAAGTCTTTGACTGCACACAATGCAGTCACAACCAGAAACCTAGGAGCTGTTAGAGTGGGAAACACCTGTGCATTAGGTGCTTAGGAAATGAGTCATTCTATGAGGGAGCACACTTATGCTTCGCGACAGTATAGGGCTTGTGTGTAGGAAAATTTACACGAGCAAGCAATGTCAGTTTGAAGAGGTAACGATCATCCGATTGTACTAATGCATCACATGCACTAGGTCATCCCTGTCTTGTCTCCTTGCTTTTTATGGCATTCTTATATTGCACACTTTTATTGCTTCAGTGATAATCGCTGCAGGAACAAAGTTCTGCACTGACAGTTTCTACTTTAGTGAGCATATAGAGTGAAGATGCAACCTGTTATGTGTGCTCATGCAGATGTTTAAGCCAAGGCATGACTGATTAAAGTTTCCACAAAGTTTAGTGAACCGCAGGGGTGCATGTGGCCAGGAGTCTGTTCACTGTTGACAAGACCTATGTATCCACTGTTCAATCATTATGTTAAAGATCCACACTTTCTATCCAGTGTGCTGAAGAAAGGAATGTTCGACTAATGGTTGATGCAGAGCAAACCTACTTCCAACCTGCCATACGACACATTGTTGTTCATGTGCTTATGCCCAAGTACAATCGAGAGCGCCCCCTCATCTTCAACACCATCCAGTGTTATCTAAAGGTACGTAATTCTTAATAGAACTGTCTTCTTATCTAGAGTCAAGATTATATTGACTACAATGAAGAACTTTATAGAAAGACATGGGCCGGTGGATATGTATGAGCTATTTAGATATCCTAGAAACCATGACTAACTCTTAGCTCCTTTCGGATGGGACTGGAACAGTATAGAAAAAGCCAAAAACATGGTAGCAACCTTATCAATCCCTATATTTTTAACACCCCTCTAAGTATCTGGAATACTCCATCGGCACTACATAATTAGATATTCAATCGCTCCATAATTAGCAAGAGCTCATGCCTTCTATTGGTTTGTTTTCTGCTTCTGCAATCAGAAATATGTGCACCCAGTATAGTTCCACAGCAATGCCCAAACCACTAACAATAGCTTTCCATTTTAGCATCATCTGTCAGTAGTGCATAGCTGAGACTGTTGTGCTGTGTCCCTGCCTCTTAGCCTAAGGAGTATGCCTGCCTATGTCATTAGTGTACAGCAAAGGTATTGCATAATACATGCATATACACTCCCTATAGTGTGCTTGTGCAAGTTTTCTCTTGTTGCTGAGGCACAACTATGCATACTAGTTGCAGGTGATTACCACTGTGTGTAATTGATGAGGGTAAAGGAGAGTGGGATGTATCTTAGTGGTGGATTAAAGATTGCATGCACACAGGCAGTGACAGGAAAAACAGATCTGAGCTACAGCCAGTGAGGTGCATGCACAGAAACAGTGCCAGAGAGAAAGCGCACAAGGGGGAGATGATCCCTGTCTTCAGCGTGGGTGTGTTACCTATGCTAGAAGCTGGCTTTCATCAAAGAGGGCCTGGCATTCAGGTCACTCCCATTCTTCTGCCTCATCTAACATGAGTATTGCATAGTTAATGAAAAAGCACTGAAGTGCAAACTCTCGGCAAACTGCGCGTGCGTGGTACAGCTAATTGATGGGCTGGACTATTAGTATCCGTTTAGTCGTGGTCTCCCGCTAGTATATAGATCGCGGAAAGCCTGACTCGAGCTGCTACAGCAGTAGATAACATGTGGGAGTCGATACACGCCCTTCGTTGTGACTTCTTGTGCCTTCAAGATACACAGAGCAAGGGGACCCGCTCGAGGTAAGCTACAGTAACCCTCGCTGCACATGCACGCCGAGGGTTAATAACTGGGTATGGGCGGACACCACTCCTAGGAAAATGTTGAACATTGTTTGGCGAGTGGGAGCGACCCAATTGGGAGCAGAGCTGATCACATGAGCCTGTGTTGTCAGCCTGGTTTAGAAAGTGGTCCAAAGAAATGGACGATATGGGATGTAGAAAGTTGCACATGCTGAGAAAGGTCGATTTGTTCGATCCTGGTACATGTAGCTAGTGCTGACCAGTAGGTTGCCTCCCTTGATTTAGTTGCACGCTGTGCGCCTTGGGTGTCGTGCCCGGCGGCATCGAGACAGGCACGTTTTCCACTCTCTTGGGCTATCTCAGGGGCTAGACGCCGCCTCCTGGAAGCCCGGTCCCGCGCGTGACGTGGGACAAGCGCTCTTCGGCTTTTTAAAACGCACGCTAAGCACGGCTGCGCGAGCGCGACGACCCTCTCGCGGTTAGCGAAGCGCGAGTAGTCTGGCGGTCTGGTGTAGAGCTTTGACTTTGCTGCCAGTGCATCCTGAAGACAGAGTACTGTTGGGTATGAGATGGAAGGGGCCGTTGTACATCGACACAGCTCTCCCTTTTTTTACGCTCAGCCCCAACGATTTTGAACTCGCTGGCAGGCGCACTTTCATGGGAACTCTCAACCCGAGGCGTGACAGTGCTGCATTACCTCGATGATTTTTTCCTCGTTGGAAAAGCAGAGTCCGGAGAGTGTGAACAGGCTCTGGCGCTATCATTCTCTCACTGTGCCACATTTGGCGTTCCGATTGCATGCCATAAGACTGAGGGCCCTACAGCAAGGTTAGTGTTCCTAGGTATTGAACTGGATGCTACTAAAGGGCAGATGCGACTGCCAGCAGAGAAACTTCACCGCTTGAAAGCTGAAATTAGGGTCTTTGGCTGTGAAGCGGGACTGCACCAAGAGGGAGCTTCTGTCTCTGATCAGTCTGCTGCAACATGCATGCTGCATCGTAAAGCCTGGGAGGTCTTTTGTCCGCCGTATGATTACCCTGTCTACGGTGGCTAGAGAATTACACCATCGAATTTGCCTAAACCAGAGGTTTCAGGTCGGATCTGCGATGGTGGGCCTTTTCCTTCCAACATGGAATGGAACGGGAATGATGTCTGCGTTTTCCCGGTGTGGCTTTGCTGCTATAATCACCTCAGATGCATCTGGTTCGTGGGGGTGTGGAGCCTTCCCATCTTTTGGAGAGTGGTTCCAACTGGAGTGGCCGGAGTCCGGCGGGATTTTCACATCACAGTAAAGGAGCTACTGCCAGTGGTGGTTGGCATAGCCCTGTGGGGCAGGATGTGGCAAGGGAAGTCAATACACTGTCTCTGTGACAATGCAGCAGTAGTGGCAATATTGGGGTCAGGCACTAGCAAGAACGAGCAGGTTATGCACTTGATGAAGAGTTTGTTCTTCCTGGCAGCAGCCAACAATATAACCATAGTAGGAGAACATATCCCGGGGGTGCAAAATGGGGCTGCTGATGCTCTCTCCCGTAACAATTGCTCATCGTTTGTCTCCCAGGTTCAGGGTGCAAAACCAGCTGCCACGGCGTTACCCCCAGAACTGGTAGGTGTTCTGGTCCACCGGCAGCCAGATTGGACATCTGTGAACTGGATGAAACTGCTCGAAAGTATTTCTCCAAGGGCTTGGCTGATTCAACGCAGCGATCATACCGGGCCGGCCAGAACCAGTACTCGACCTTTTGCAACCGGGCAAAGTTGAAACCTGTGCCAGCGTCGGAGGCAGTACTTTGCTGCTTTGTCTCCTTTCTGGGCATGGAAGGCCTCAAGCATAGAACAATCAAAGTGTACCTTTCTGCAGTTCGTCACCTTCACATAGCAGAGGGGGAATCGGACCCCTTCCAGCCAGCCTTGCCGTGCCTCAAGTACATTTTGCGGGGAGTAAAAAGGTGTGAAGCAGAAAAAGGTGCAGAGAAGAGAGAGAGGCTTCCAATCTCCCCAAACACACTACGACGAATAAAGGCCAGCTGGGAGGCAACAGCACCAACCCCTGACATCATAATGCTCTGGGCAGCATGTTTTCTGGCCTTTTTGGGTTATTGAGAGCGGGGGAAATGACAGTCCCCAGTGACTCACCCTATGACCCGTAGTGTACATCTCAACTTTAGTGGTGTGGCCGTGGATGACCCATGGTCACCTGCAGTGATCAAGGTCACAATTAAACAATTGAAGACAGACCCCTTTCGAAATGGAGTGGACATGTTCATGGGTAAGACTAACACAGATCTCTATCCGGTAAACGCACTTCTCAAGTACCTGGTGATAAGAGGCACGCAGGAGGGTCCTCTGTTTAGATTTGAAGATGGTCGGCTCCTGACACATCAGAGATTTGTGGAGGAAGTACGCAAAGCCCTGCAACAGGCAGGTAACGATCAATCAAGATATTGTGCCCACAGTTTCCGCATCGGGGCGGCCACAACTGCAGCAGCCAAAGGGATGGAAGATTCAGTGATTAAGACTCTCGGCTGATGGAGGAGCCTTGCATACCTAGACTATGTGCGCATTCCTAGGGACCAGCTAGCACAATATTCTTGTCTTTTGTCGTCGTGAAGTCATAAGGTTTTGTCCCTAAAAGCAATAATTATAACAGAGGGAGGGTGGGGCGTGTGTTTGGGGGGTATGGCTACGCCTTCCTTGGTCCGGGATCGGGGTTTTCCCCTCTCCGTAAACCCCCCTTCCTATCCCGCGCCACCATGCCACTTTGGCGCATGCATGAGGAGGAATGCTAATTAGGGGGTGGAGTTTCTGGCCCAGCGCCTCTGCCCAACTACACCAGCACTATGTTGGTGGTATCTCCTCACCTCATGGACCAGCTCTAATGGGTAAGTTTGGTGTGTGTAGGTGCAGGGAATAAATTAGTTTAGTGCATAGCTGATTCGAATCGACCAATCAGATTTGTTAGTACGAGGTTCCTGATTTCTCATATGAACCTCGTGAGCTAACAAAAGTAACATGAAAACATGATATGAAACCTTGTTTTTTCTGTTGATTTTCAACAAGTTCAACAGCATTTCATGTAAGAAATGTATCCCCCAAAACATGATCTGTACAAAATGTTGATCAAAATAACTGATATCTTGATTTTCTTTTTCCACGAGACAGTTTTCTGTGTCTGCTTTGAGCCCATCTCCCTCCTTGCCATGTATATACATAGTAGATAGCCAGGCGCTAGGCAGCTCACGCCCGCCACAAACCACCGCACACAAATAAGGGGGTGGGGCTCCGCGGGCGAGTGCGCGCGACAAAGCTACTAAGTCTACGGCGAACGCCTTCGCTATAGCAGCCCGCGCAGCGCCTGAATTCGCCTCTCTCTGATTGCGATGGTTCGCGCAGGTCTCCTGTCGCGTTTCTTCGGATGAGTGGCGGAGGACAGTCCCGCAGCGGGAGTAGCTAGAGCGGCGGAGCAGCGTATCCTAGCGTTCGGCGTTCAATAGTCCCGCACGAGATGACGGTCTTGCGCTCTCGTCTCTTTCTCGCATCTTTCAAATTCCCTGTGCTTGGAAAAGCGGCAGTGCGCGTATACGGAACTGATTTGCTCTGCACTAAACATGTTATGTACTCCGTATACTCGGGACATACCGGATTTCAATGAACCCTCGGCCATCCGCGTAGTGCCCTCGCTGCGCTCGGGACACTACAAACGCGGAGGCTCTCGGGTTCATTGAAGTCCCTCGCACGTAGTACATAACATATATTTAGAAGCGCAGCTTTTAGACCAAGTAAATAATAATGATCCGCGGGTCGGTGGGAGGGCCCCCTCCGGGAGGGAACCCTGTCAGTACAGTAACCACAGCGCATTCACGGGTGTCTCAGACCACGTGTAGCGACCAAGAATCGACCGACCGGGACGACAGTTACAACTCTCTTCTCCCTCCCACCCACTGCAGTCGTATGCTATTCTCACTCTTTCTCTAACACATGGTGAACCTGTGAAAGAATTACACTCAGACGTTTTGAGCATAATGATCATACTGACACCATTAGAAACACCTACCCTGAAAACACTTTTGCTATATTATAGACTCTTCTGGGAAGAGCAATTAAAGGCTGCTTGTAAGGATCCACGCCGAGTACGATGGCATCCAGTGTTAATCAAGTTTAAGAAGATTAAGACACCACTTGATTAACACTGGATGCCATCGTACTTGGCGTGGATCCTTACAAGCAGCCTTTAATTGCTCTTCCCAGAAGAGTCTATAATATAGCAAAAGGGTAGGTGTTTCTAATGGTGTCAGTATGATCATTATGCTCAAAACGTCTGAGTGTAATTCTTTCACAGGTTCACCATGTTCAAGCAATTTGGTCACCTTTTCCTTCAGCTTCTTTACTTCTTCCTCCGCAGCATGTACTCGCTTTCGCAACCCGTCCATTCTTGCTTTTTTCTCAGGGGTAGTGAGGTACCTGTCATTTGTGTATCACTTCCATCACATGCACGATGTTTACTCCACCTCAAATTTGCTCAATAAGCTTTACATGACTGGCATTTAAGGAATGGAGAAATTAATTCACAATCATCTGTGCGAACAGTTTTAGTGCAAGTACCATCATCTACATACGCCACAATTGGGCCATCTGAAGATAAAATCTTTCCTTTCTTCACTGAAACCATTTTGACGAAGTGCAAATCTGGCTGGCCTATACATAATATGATGGTGAGGCCATTCAGTTTAGCAAGCAACTAGGACAATGTTTCTCGAGTTCATGGTCATAGGGAATGCATTGAGAGCACTAATTAACACTATGCTGGTTAACAAACAATGACCAAGACATATCCTCTTCTACCTTCAAGCAGTGCGTTATCCAAAGTGGTACTGAACTACTGCCAGGTTCATCAGAGATTCCAAAGCAGAAGATTTTTAGGTCATTTGGACGAGCGCTTCATCCATCAGGAAGTACAAGTGAGGATTATAGCCCAACCCATCGATTAGCGGTACCACGCATGCGCAGTTCGCCGAGGGTTTGCACTTTAGTGCTTTTCATTCATTGTATGTTTATTTAGCGCTTAAACCCCTACACTATGTGTCATAGGGCAACCCTTTTGGTCACAAAATGTTGTAAATTTACACACTTCTAGAAACGTTAATAAAACTCGCACAATTGTGAACTTTGGCGCGGTAGGTGTGGCATTATCTCGTAAAAACCACCCACGCATCCTCAGAAGTGGCCAGTCAGCACTTGGATGTGGCAGTCGGAGCTTTGATGTTGCTTTCATCTACCCTTTCAGTACTCTAAAAAAAGCAAAAAGGTCCGGATTGAGTGAGACATGTCATAAATATCTCAGCAGGCTGAAAGGCAGGCACAGAGGCTGTGCGTAGGTCTGTAAAACGGCAGAAAGAAAGATCGCCACAGCGTGTTTGTGCGGGATTGAAAGCGATGTGTCGATTTGGGCAGAATCACGCATGCGTGCAGGAGAGTTGCTGAAAAAATGCCGATGGTGCACAGAAGCCGAATTCGTGACTGAGATATTCGGGCTGTTGCAACCACTAGGTTGGCTCGCCCCCGCTCGCCAATAAAAATGAAACCTTAATGGGTACCTGGGCTACTATGACGCATCTCTTCCTGTAGATCCAAAAATCCATGTTATTACATATCAGATCTTACCTTTATCCTCCGATAACAGATAACAGAGACGGGAGACCCAATAGTTGTTCTCCATTATACATTCTTATAACAGATGGTCATTTTCTGAATTGTAATGTGATGTGCAAAATCATTTTTTTTATAGGATGCGAGGGAGACACTTAAAATGGATGTGGAATATTCCATTAAAAGTGGTTTTTCCTATGGGGTGAAACTGGTTCGAGGTGCCTACTTAGAACAGGAAAGGGAAGGTGCCGTGCTGAAGGGAGCACCTGACCCACTTTGGAGTAGTAAAGCTGAGACCAACCAATGCTATAATGACTCTGTGGAATGCATTATGAAAAGAATTAGGGACTCAAATATACAGATGATGGTGGCTACCCACAACAAAGAATCTGTTAAGAAAACCATAGAGTTGTGAGTATGTAATGCATAACTTACGTATGTATACATTCCACCGCTTTCCCTCCCACAATCACATTGCTCGATGAACACTTTAGTTATGCACTGTTATAGTAATACTTCACGGGTGAATAATTGTGAATGAATCGCCCCTACCACATGGTATGCCACAATGCTTGCATAGTTTTCATGAATGCATGGCGTAGGTTCATATAGAGTTTTGAGTTTGGATGGAAGATGAGGTAACTCTGTATCGAAAAGGGTGGTCATGCCGATCCTATGAGAAGGTGGTATGGCTACATATCTGACCAGATGCAGATTTGTAGAGTTTCCACTAGTAATGCAATGGTGTTCCTTTCTCGGCTGTTATGACAATTTTGTAAGTAGTTAGTATGCATTTCTTTTTCAGAGTGGGATATTCCAGGTATGTTGACCCCTGCATGAATGGAAATAGAATCCCACCAAAAGAGCTATAGAGCATTATGGCCATATCTCTTGTTTTTGTGCTGTTAAAATGAAAAGCACTAAAGTGCAAACCCTCGGCGAACTGCGCATGCTTGGTACCGCTAATTAATAGGCTGGGCATGGGCTATTAGTATGCGTTTACTCATGGTCTCCCGCTAGTAGCTCGCGGAGAGTCTGACACGGACTAGCTACAGTAGTAGATAGCATGCGGGAGTCGATACACACCCTTTGTTGTAACTTCTTGTGCCTTCAAGATACACAGAGTGAGCGGACCCGGTCGAGGTAAGCCTGTGCTAATTAGCATATTGGCTTGTTCACTTGGTTTTCGCGCCATAACTTTTGAACGCAGTACTTTCACGAAAATCGCCATTTTAAAAATGAAGCCGGTGTAGTGCTGAACCCGTTGGTGTCGCTTTTTGGCCGGTTTGTTGCGTGTGGTGGCAGAAAACGTGGTAACAGACAGACACACAGACCAAGTACTGTAACCCTCGCTGTGCATGCCCGCCGAGCGTTAATAAAGCTTACATGTGCCATACGTGCCATAGCACAGTGGGTTGAGGTTTGCCTTGTGTTGTATTGTGTTGTAGATTGAAACCCCTACCAGTTCGAATCCCACCTAGGGCAGCTCTTCTTTTTTCATGGAAAAAAGAGCTGTCCTGGGTGTAGTTGATTTGTTTGTTATGCCTTTGCCTTTCTACCTCGTATTTTTCACATGCAAATGGGATAAGACAGTCCTGTAGTGTCGGCACTGTGACCCACACCACACAGTCTTACTATATTCACACATTGCCAGGAATCTACAACCAGGTAGACTGGCACCAAAACAAGTCTACAAGGCTTAGCCTTCAAGGTAGAGGGTAGAGGACATAGGAAGGCAGGCTGTCCTGGACGAAGAGTGTTTTACGACCTCACTTTGGAGAGTAGGTAGCTAGCAGCGACGACAGAGCTCACAGGAGCCTTAGCTCCAAAAGGTGCACTGCATAAGTACCAGCCTTGCTTTTGTGCATGGAACATAGAAGGCAGAGATAAAATTTGCACCTATATAGCTGTATATATGACCTTTGTATTCATAATATAATTCTTATGCACTAAACCTCACTCCTGTTTACCAGCAAATGGTGAAGGAACTGTTAAGACTCTCATATATAATGTCCTGTGATTGTCCCATTACAAAGGTTTGGCTAATAAATATAAAAAAGCATCTTATAAGCCAGTATAATTATGTACCACTCATCACTAAGTACGGTAGTACTTAGTATATAGGGATTGACATGCATCATAGATGTATGGGGCTATGATAGGGAGTTTTGTTCATCTTCTTCTTCT